>CAUYLG010030048.1:0-87328 GCA_963573385.1 Cacajao melanocephalus
GAAATCACCTCACTATAATCCCTTTGGATTACAGGGAATCACCTCACTTTGGAAATCACCTCACTATAATCCCTTTGGATTATAGGGAATCACCTCACTTTGGAAAGCTGAGGTGAGAAGGTTGCTTGAGCCTGGGAGTTCAAGATCAGCCTGGGCAACATAGCAAGACCCTGTCTCTACAAAATATAAAAACCTTATCTGGGGGTGGTGGTGTGTGCCTGTAGTCCCAGCTACTTGGGACGCTGAGGTGGGAGGAACGCTTAAGTGCAGGAAGTGGAGGCTGCAGTGAGCTGTGATCACACCACTGCACTCCAGCCTGAGTGACAGAGTGAGACCTTGTCTTGTAGGTGCACACACACACACGCACACACACAGCCATACACAAAAATTAATAGAAAATGTGTTATAGGCCTAATGTAAAAGCTAAAATGATAAAATTCCTAGAATAAAAAGTAGGAGCATAACTTTGTGATCTAAGGGTAGGGATGTATTTTTTAGAAAGGTTACAGAACACAGTAACAAAAAAAATTTAGGGGCTGGGCACGGTGGTTCACACCTGTAATTGCAGCACTTTGGGAGGCCGAGGCGGGCGGATCACCTGAGGTCAGGAGTTTGAGATCAGCCTGGCCAAGATGGTGAAACCCTATCTCCACTAAAATACAAAAATTAACCGGGTGTGGTGGCATGCACCTGTAGTCCCAGCTACTCAGGAAGCTGAGGCAGGGGAATCCCTTGAACCCAGGAGGTGGAGGTTGCAGTAAGCCGAGACTTCGCCACTGCATTCCAGCCTGGCAACAGAGCGAGACTCCATCTCAAAAAAAAAAAAAATTTAAGAATGAGCCTTTATAAAAATGAAAAACTTCTAATCAAAAGTTACCACTAAGCTGGGTGCAGTGGTTCATGCCTGTAATCCCAGAGGCCAAGGCAGGTGGATCACTTGAGGTCAGGAGTTTGAGACCAGCCTGGCCAACATGGTGAAACTCCATCTTTACTAAAAATAAAAAAATTAGCCAGGCATGGTAGCACATGTCTGTAATCTCAGCTATGTGGGAGCCTAAGACAGGAGAATCACTTGAACCTGGGCCGGGCGGTGGAGGTTTTGGTTAGCTGAGATTGTGCCACTGCACTCCAGCCTGGGCAACAGAGCAAGATTCTGTCTCAAAATAACAACAACAACAACAAAATTTCAAAAACTCAAAAATGAAAACTGAGCTGTAGGTTTAATGATTGCATACCTTTTGGTATGTATGTTATACTTCAATAAAAATGTAAGCATTTTAAAAACTAGCTGTGTCCAGTGGCTCATGCCTGTAATCCCAGCACTTTGGGAGGCTGAGGCAGGAGATCACTTGAGCCTAGGAGTTCGAGGTCATAATGAGACCTCATCTCTACAAAAAATAAAAAAATAAATAAAACATAAAATACTCTCAATGGAAATATTCAGCTGAAGATCAGAAACACCTGCAGAGAGAATCAAAGACATGGATGTAGATCAGGAGATATTATGTAGAGTGCAACTCAGAGAGACGAAGAGTTGGAAAATATTTAAAAAGTTAAAATTTGGCCAGGCACGGTGGCTCACGACTGTAATCTCAGCACTGTGGGAGGCGGAGGAACGTGGATCACGAGGTCAGGAGTTCAAGACCAGCTTGGCCAACATAGTGAAACCCCATCTCTACTAAAAATACAGAAAATTAGAGGGTTGTGGTAGCAGGTACCTGTAATCCCAGCTACTTGGGAGGCTGAGGCAGGAGAATCACTTGAATCTGGGAAGTGGAGGTTGCAGTGAGTGGAGATTGCACCACTGCACTCCAGCCTGGGCAGTGGTGTGAGACTCTGTCTCAAAACAAAACAAAAAAAAGTTCAAGTTCACATAGTAGAGTGGTAAGATCTAATATGTCACGAGAGGGGATATTTGAGCAGAGGCCCTGTATGAACAGATAATAATAGCTGGGGATTCTTTTTTTTTTTTTGAGACTCGCTCTGTCACCCAGGCTGGAGTGCAATGCCACACTCTCAGCTCCCCACAACCTCCACCTCTTGGGTTCAAGTGATTCTCCTGTCTCAGCCTCCCAAGTAGCTGGGATTACAGGTGCATGACACCATGCCCAGCTAATTTTTGTATGTTTAGTAGAGACGGGGTTTCACTATGTTGGTCAGGCTGGTCTCGAACTCCTGACCTCGTGACCCATCTGCCTCGGCCTCTCAAAGTGCTGGGATTACAGACATGAGCCACTGCACCCGGCTGGGAAGCCTAAACTCATGGAAGATGTCTATAGGCAGACATCAATCAAATCTCAAGTCAAATATGCATGTATCAAAATATCACATGTATTCCATACATACACACATTATGTATCAATAAAATTTGTTTAAAGGCTAGGTACAATGGCTCATGCCTGTAATCCCAGCACTTTGGGAGGCTGAGGTGGGTGGATCACTAGAGATCAGGAGCTCGAGACCAGCCTGGTCAACATGGTGAATCCCTATCTCTACTAAGAATACAAAAATTACCTGTAATCTCAGGCACTTTGGGAGGTCAAGGCGGGCAAATCACTTGAGGTTGGGAGTTTGAGACCAGCTTGGCCAAAATGGTGAAACATCATCTCTAGTGAAAATATAAAAATTAGTCGAGTGTGGTACCAGGCACCTGCAGTTCCAGCTACTCGGGAAGCAGAGGCAGGAGAATTGCTTGAACCTGGGATGCAGAGGCTGCAGTGAGCTGAGATGGCTCCACTGCACTCCAGCCTGGGTGACAGAGCAAGACTCCATCTCAAAAATAAATAAATACATAAAAATAAAAAAATTAAAAAATTAGCCAGGCATGGTGGCACATGCCTGTAGTTCCAGCTACTCAGGAAGCTGAGGCAGAAAAATCACCTGAATCCAAGAGGCAGAGGTTACAGTGAGCTTAGATCTCACCACTACACTTCGCTCCACAGCAGAGTGAGACTCTTGTCTCCAAAAAATTTTTTTTGTTGTTTAAATTTACATAGACTAGAAAGACTGGTAGAAAATATCAAATAAAGTAACAGATATAAATTTGAATATGTTATAAATACTTGTAAATAGACTAGGTGTTCCAGTTAAAAGATAAAGATTGCCCTACCGGATAAAATACCTGTTCTCATCACCATTCTCTAGCCAGGCGCAGCCTCCCGGGTAGTATACCTTTAGGTTCCATCAAAGCTGTCCTAGAATTCAACCTGCGTCCCTGCTTCATGACACTAAGACTATTTGGTGGATGAATCTGCAAACCCTAGAGCTTCCCCATCTGGGGAATTTTTTTTTGAATAAAATAATAAATCTTCTTTATTGTTTAAACCTGCTGAGTTGGGATTATCTGTTATTTGCAGGCTAAATCAACTCAAATGATACAATATCTTTTTCTGTTTTTCATTCCTAGACATTTCTGTTAAAATTATGATTGTTGAATGATATTATTCACCAATATATCTGTTACTAGAGGAAGGCAGATGGCTTGAGGTTGGGAATTTGAGACCAGCCTGGACAAGATGGTGAAATCTCGTCTCTACTAAATATACAAAAATTAGTCAGGTGTGGTGCCAGGCGCCCGTAGTCCCAGCTACTCAGGTGTCTGAGGCAGGAGAATTGCTTGAACCTGGGATGCAGAGGTTGCAGTGAGCCGAGATTCAGGTATCCCTACTACTGGAAGTACGAGTCAGAGGCTGGAAGGCCATTCAGTGAGGTTGCTACAGAAAAGATTCAAGCATCGCACAATGTTTAGATAGATGACCTTTAAAATTCCTTCTGACCCTAAGAACCTCAGAGTCTTACAGTTTTATACGTGCTCACCTTATGAAGACATCCTCCATGGTGGTGACAGAGGCCCCAAAGCTGGAGATGCCCAGCTCTACCTGCCTCAGTTCCAAGTCAGTAAATAGAGATTCAAACCTGGAAGGAAAGAACTGGTTTTACTCCTGAAAGGTGTAAGGTGAATCCCTTTTATCACTGCCCTTGGCTCTCTACTGGGAAAAAGCGCAGGCTTTGGGGTCAAGAAGATATTTGTTCAAATATCAGCTTTGTCACTAGCTTTATAACTATGTGAACTTGAACAGTGGGGGTAATAGCATTTACTCTGGATGTTTCCTGTAAGGATTAACCTAAAACACATCTATCATGTCACATTGGCAAGGTAATTATTAACTCATTTTTGTTTCTAAGTCAGTTACAAGAAATGCCCTGAGTAGAAAAAGCAAACAATTTTTGGAACAGTTACTAAATGTCAGGGCCCTTCACAGCTTTTTTACCTGTTAACTCTGTGGATGCTTTCAACAGCTCTTTAAGGACAGTGCTGAGAAGTTAAGAAACTTCCCTGAGGCCATGCAGCCAAAAGTAGCAGAGCCAGGGGTGAAGCTCAGGTCTTCCACCTCCAGAGAGAGTGGTTTTAATATCTAAGTGAGGAAAGGAACTAATTCTTATTAGTCTGCTAATGTTGAAACCTTTCTCAAACATGCTTTCCATTTTATTTTGGAATTAAATGAATCGTGGCTTTTTGTGCGATATTAAGAAATCCATCATAATCTTCTACAATGAAGGTTTCTATTCTCTCACAACCTAGTGTCTAGCTTTTAAGAAACCAGAGACACACGCCAGATGCCTATACGAGGTCTGCAGGGCTTTGTGTGTGTCCCTGTGGGCAGACAATGGTTATAAACTAATCATGGCTGGGTTTCAGTCTAGACTCTGTCACTTACAAGTTTTGTGACTTTGAGCTACTTATTTCACCTTTCCAAATCTTTCCTCACCTGTAAGACAGATACCACTTAATTCAAAAAGTTGTTGTAAGGATTGAGAAAGATGTAAAGACACCTAGCAAAGTAGCCAGGCTGTGTGAGATATTCAGCAAATAGTTTACTGAATGTGACCAACAGCCAGAGCCTCAGTGTGTTCATTATCTTGCTCTTCACTGTTTTCAGTCATTGAAATTGTACTCATGCTATTGCCACTGTCTTGCCAACAAGATAAGAGTATCCCTTTTAAAACACTGAGGCAAAATTTATGTAAAGTATCTTGTTCTTAAGTGTATAGTTTGATGAGTTTTGACAAATGTGTAATCTCACCCTAATCAAGACACAGAACATTCCATCACCCTAAAAATGCCCCATGTCCCCTTTGATGAGTCCCTCTTTTGCCCTCAGACAACCAAATGTCCTGTATGTTAGAATAGTTTTGCTGCTCCTTCCTCTTCATGTAAATGAATCATATGGTCTTTTCATCTCTTGCTTCATCCATGCAACATGTTTTTGAGGTTCAACCATGTTGTTACATGCATTAGCTCATTCTTGTTCATTGCACAGTGGCATTCAACAAAAGGAATATATCTATTCTCCTATTGACAGACATTTGGATTGTTCCCGTGTATGGATGCCTATGAATAAAGTGGCTATAAATGTTCTTCTACGTGTCCTGTGTCCGGACATATGCTTTCATTTCTCTTGGACAATATAGTAGATAAAAGATAGCTGCAAATTCTTGGCTACTTTCCCCACTGAGAGGTGACCTTTAATTCCCTTTTATCTGGGCTGGCCTTCGTGTGTTGCTTGAGTGAGAGGATGCGTAGAAGGCTTCAGGTATCTTGATTTCTTTTTTTTTTTTTTTTTTTTTCACAGTGAAAAGATATACATATATTTAGAATTAGCCAGCTGGACTTAGTTTAGATGATCCCAGTTTTGTTGGCAATATCCAGAGCATTGTAATCAGGAGCCAATTGAATATACGCCTTCTTCTCTCCATCAGGCTGAATCAGGTTGTTAACCTTGGCCACATCAGGGTCATAGAGCTTCTTCACAGCCTGTTTGATCTGGTGCTCGTTGGCTTTAACATCCACAGTGAACACAAGTATGTTCTTCATGGCAGACTCAGTGGTCAGTGGAAACTTGATGGTAGCATAGTGGTCAAGCTTGTTTCTCCTGGGGGTGCTCTTCCAAGGATATTTGGACTGCCTCCGGAGTCGCAGTGTCTTGGGCCACCAGAAGGTGGAGGACGTGTGGATCTTCTTTTTTGTGGCTGTGGACACCTTTCAACACTGCCTTCTTGGCCTTTGAAGCCTTTGCTTTGGCTTCGGGTTTAGGAGAGGCAGGAGCTTCCTTCTTCGATGGCACCATCTTGCGAAAGGCTTTTTTTCTTTTTTAAATATTGTAAAACTTAGACGGCAGGAACTGTGTCTTTCAAGTACTTTTGGCATTTCCGTAACGGATTCATAGCTGTTCTAAATAGTTCACTCATATCTGGGAAGATGATCTTATTTAGTCAAGTTCACAGTTTTGGAGGAATGTCTGTAAAGCAGCCGGAAGAAAAAGAGAACCCTCATTATAGGCATTTGTCAGTTCAACCCAGACATTGGTAGCTAATGTGTATCTATGCACCCAGATCATATCTGGAGTTAGATTTTTCTTGTCTTTCAGTATCCTGAATAGCACAGAACCTTGAATGTAGAAAGTTTTTATTGAAGTGAATTGACTGTGATCCTTCTTGATCACTGGGCTTATTGCTTCCTGGGCATCCACTGGCTGGCTTTTAATTTAGTTTTAAACCAAGCTTTTAAAATAGAGCCAACCAGAAGGCAAAGATGTTGGGGACATGATTTTCCAATGGTACTCATGTAAACTTAACTTTTGAATTCCTTTTTTGGAATAAAACAGGCTCCTCACTGTTTACAGGGTTATTTCTAAGTTGCAAAAATTATCTGTTTTTCAACATGTTTTGGTAATTCCTATATCCTCCATTCAATCTTGGCTGCCACAAACAGAAAGTATGAGAACATTTTTTTCTTGTGTCTATGGCAGAAATAGTAACTGCTCCAGGTCTGTCAAGTAGATTGATTAGATCTTATAAAAATAATATAAAATATTTTTGATAATAAAAATAAATTTGAAAACTTCAAGTGAGGTGTTTTGGTTGGAATGATTTTCAAAACTTTTTGTCCATAAGTGTTTGAGGAGGTCCATTTTAGGATTTTCTAAGTGTATTAGTCTGTTTTCACAC
The DNA here is from genome assembly GCA_963573385.1 of Cacajao melanocephalus. NCBI lineage: Eukaryota > Metazoa > Chordata > Mammalia > Primates > Pitheciidae > Cacajao > Cacajao melanocephalus. The sequence continues at coordinate 7,009 of CAUYLG010030048.1, forward strand.
TGCGAATAAAGACATACCGGAGACTGGGCAGTAAACAAAAGAAAGAGGTTTATTGAGCTTACAGTTCTTTATGGCTGGGGAGGCTTCACAATCGTGGTGGAAGGCAAGGAGCAGCAAGTCAGGTCTTACGTGGATGGCAGCAGGGAAAAAGAGCTTGTGCAGGAAAACTCCCCCTTATAATAACCATTAGTTCCTGTGAGACTTAATATCATGAGAACAGCACAGGAAAGACCTGCCCCCATAATTTGTTACCTCCCACCAGGTCTCTCGCACAACACATGGGAATTCAAGATGAGATTTAGTTGTGGACACAGCCAAACTGTATCACCAAATATGTCTCTGGCTACACTTAGGAATGTCTCATCTACTTAATTTTTTTTTTTAAGTTCTGCATATTACCTTCAGAAAGTACAACTAAAAATAAGAAAAAAAATTACCGAAGATTTTATCCGTCGTGTTATTACCCTGTTAACTTTTGACGTTTATCTATTTATTTATTTATTTTTCTCATATGTATAGCTGGTTGGTGTTATTGCACTCACCCACTTTTAAAATTAAAAACAAGGAATGTAGCGATCTTTTCTATACAAATAGAAACACTGTAATAGGAGCAGCGTCTTTATCCTTTCGGTACTCATAGACTAGTGACGGGAAATTCATGTCATACTACAGAACAGAATCAGCCAAATTCTATTTGTCTGTGGTGGAGTCAGCTAACATTTTCATTGAGAGTATTCTGTGTGCTGAACATTTATAGCCATTATCTCATTTTATCTATGCAATAACTCTATAAGATTATTGTGTAAATGAAGCCACTGAAATTTAGAGATTAGGTAAATTGGCCACGTAGTTGATAAACAACTAGGAGTTTGCCCAGGTTTGTTGACATTTAAATCCATGCTTTTAAACAATACTCTGTGTGGTGTGATAATTAATAGCCATTATATCTGCCTGTTCATCTGTCTGTCCATCTATACTGAATAAAGGAGAAGGAGTTGGAGAATAAAGAGAAATCTACAGAGATTCTGAGGAAAATAATAATAAAATAACTCAGAAAGAGACATCCTTAAAGGATGATCAGTGGAAATCAGCTTTGCTAAAGTAACAGCACTTTACTGTGGTACTTTGTAACATGACAGCTAATGAATTATAAGGGTATGGTATAGATACTTGGCATAAATAAGATTGTTGCCTCTTAATGTTTGCTCTGTAGATTAAGTTATGTAAAAGACCACAAGCTGGTGGTTCCTAGCTCTTGATTTATGAGCCAGAAACTGTCCTATCAAAGCAGTTTAAGTGAAATTCAGGCCTTATGAACTAGAACATGTAGCCAAAATATTCTAAAGTTGTGTAGATATCATACAGATATATGATTTTGTTGAATTAGTCAATTTAGAATTTTACCAACCACTAGGCAGTCTCACAAATGAAAGTGTTATCTTCCTAAAGTAGCTTATGAAGTAGACATGTTCACAACTAATAGATTAGTTTAAGTGCTATGGAAACACACAGAGGGGAGCAGTTTTACATGAAGAATCACCGAAAGGAAAGTCAGTCAGCATTTTTCTTATATTCTGAAGTCATCTTATGCCTATCTTGTGTGATTTTTTTTTTCATGTGAATGAATATCTTTTTCTTTCTAGGTTTGTTTTTGTTTAGTTATCTCATATGTAAATATTACTAGTTTAAATATTTAACTGTTTTTTAACAGCTGACAAATATTTTAGCTTCTGTTGATATCTTTATAGCAGAAATTTAAAAACTGTTCTTGCCATGTTCTGAGTCAAGCGTAGGTAATAATATTGTATAAATTAATTGGCTCTTAATGTTGCATGGGTTGGTTTCTCTAATGAAATTAAGAGGCATTCAAAATTTGATTTGTTCTTAAAGTAAGTGAAGATTTGAAGAGTGATGTAAATATATACAGAAGGACTATATTAGCAACTCCTTTTTTTTTTTTTTTTTTTTTAAAGACAGAGTTTTGCTCTGTTAACCCAGGCTGGAGTGCAATGGTGTGATCTCAGCTCACTGCAACCTCCATCTCCCAGGTTCAAGCAGTTCTCCTGCCTCAGCCTCCTGAGTAGCTGGGATCACAGGTGCCCACCACCACACCCTGCCAATGTTTGCATTTTTTTTAGTAGAGACAGGATTTTGCCATGTTGGCCAGGGTGATCTTGAACTACTGACATCAGATGATTTGCCCACCTCAGCCTCTCAAAGTGCTGGGATTACAGGCAGGAGCCACTGCGCCTGGCCTAAGCAACTTCTTTTTAACACTGTTGACGTATTTTAAACTATATTTAACAACATTGCTGGAATGAATGTTTGAGGTAACCTGCTAATTGAACACAAATCAATTGAAAATCTGGTCTGTCTTCTGCAGGAGGGTTTTCTAGTTTCAAGTCTAGGATAATTCTTTTCTTAATTTCCTACTCCCCACCTGTGTTTTCATATTACTTTCTTGTACGTTTATTTTCAATATTCTATAGATTTTACAACACTATACAAATCAAAGGAATTGTTACTCCAGCTTGGTCATTTAATATAGAAGATGGATATAAACCGTGATTCTTGTCATCACTAATTTGGCTGTTTGCATTTAGGATTCTTGTCATACACAGTTGCAGTATATCACAGTCCTTCAAATTTCAAAATATTTTTTCACAAGAAAAATGTTTTATTTAAAGATAAATTAATCTAAAAGTAGTGCCAAATGGGACTGCTTAGTAATATACATTTATATATCACTAAGGATAATTACTAATTAAAACTTTTACACAATTAAAAAATATATAAACACCCTTAGCTTCATAAATTTATTTAGTCCTAACAACAACCTTCTGATGGGTATTATGATACTAGCTTTATAGATTGCAAAACTAAGTCTCAGAGAAGTCAAATGACTTGCCCAAGGATAAAGAATTAAGTGGCAGACCAGGAACTGGAACCCATATTTGGATGATTTTGAATCCAGAAGTATTTTAATTACTTACATTTAATCAGTAACTTCTAAAATGCTTATGAATGTTCTGTTTTGGCTTAAACATTTGTCTTGAAATTCTATTTACAATATATGATATGTAAACACTGATTTGTATAGTTAATGCAAAGAACTTCAGTCTGGTCTTTACCCTAATGATCGCCAATTAGAGAAAAGTCATCCATATAAACGACGCTCTAGAACAGCTTTTCCCAAAGTGTGAGGCATGCTAGTATAGGTATCAAAGGAGTATTTATTATTTTAATGTATTTCCCAGCCTAAAAAGCTACCAGCCTTCAGATCAACCAACAACTGGTTGAAGATACTACATTAGTGAAGCCTAAATCTCCCTTACAAGCTCAAACTTTCTTCTCCTGTATCCTCACTTCTCTGGAAGCTGTCTTTGTCTAGCTCCTTCCTCTCTGGGCACATGGAGTCTCCTCATAATTTCCTCTAGTCTGCCACTCTTGCCTTTCCTATATTTGACTCTTCATACTTCTTCAGTAATCCAACTCTTCCTCCTCAGCTCTCTATCCCTTTTTAGTTTTTCTTCTTCTTCTTTTTTTAATCCCTTTCCAAAATCCACACGTCAAATACCAGTGTCCTTTTTAACCCGTTGGGTTCTTCATAGCACTGTCATAACTACCTTAGCTCTACCTTCCTAGTCTTGTCCCACCTCCCATCCCATCACAGCTCCTCCTCCACTCAACCCACCCTAACCCCTTAACCTGTGACTAACAGAAATAACCTGCTCTTAACAAAATCTGTGGTGTGAAGTGTCTTTCTCACTAAACCAAGGTCTAACTGGTTCCAGGGTTGGGAAGTCTTGTTTTTTTCCCCTTGGCTGTTTCATAACTGAACTCCATAGGCTCTCTGTATACTTGCCAATGTTTTCTGCATTTTTGTGCTTATTCGCTATTGCTGAGCTTACATTTTGAAGTTTTGGTGATACAAAATGTTCTGGGGTTCAGGAATAATATGGGGAACATTTTAAAAAATAATTAAGAGCAGTTGACAAAGCCTCCTGCCTTAAAAGGAAATTTTGGCCTGCAAAGAACCACTGTTAAATCAGATTAGACAGGAGGTGATATCAAAGAAATATGTGGGTAGTAAGGGTACAGAAAAAATTATAATCCTGAAGTTTGGGAAATACTGCTCTGGAGTATTTGGAATTCAAATTTATTCATTCAGTTAGTCACTTATTGACTCATGCATTCATCATGTGGTCATTCAGTCAATCACAAATACTTATATTAAGCATCTCCTCTGTACCAAGCACAGGGCTAGCTATAGGCTATGCAGTAGTAGTGACAAAAATTCAGAGTTCCAGCCCTCATGAAGTTTCCTGTGTAAGGGAAGGGAGATTCCATGTGCTTTCATGAAAAGCAGACTTTTTATTTCTTAAAAAAAAAATGTTCTTAAACAGATTTTAAATATGTAACTGAAGTCACAAAAATATACTCTCTGTAAATTGATAACATCTAATAGTTGTGTTTCCACTTAGAATTTCCATTACGAGAAATGTACCGAACCTGGTGTCAGAAATTACTGTGGACCAGGTTAGAAAAACAAACACTTTTCACTTGAAAATACATCACTCCATTATTTAGTATTATAAAATGAAGAAAAATCACTAATACTGCTCTAGTTAGTAAGTGAAAGTATATTTGCTTTCACAAATGTTGATTTGATTTTGAATCTCCTGAAGTACCTATCTCCTGAGATGCTGGCTGAGCTTTAAGGACAGACAGCTTGCAACACTGGATCTTCCCACAAGCCACCATCTCTAATAATTGGAGTCACCAGTTCCAGATTCACTTTTCTATATCTGTGGAGGTGATTCTGGTATTCCTGGAATGATCCAAGAATATCCTTTAAGGGCCCTTCATAAAACTCATCTTTTCCAAAGAACAGCAGCAACTCAAACTCACAGCAAGGCTACTCAAAACGTGTACGTGCTCTCATTCATCTGGGAGTGATCCACTGGCTGTCGTAAAACAACAAAGTGCATTCTGAAGAACCTGAAACTGGCAAAGGGACCTGCCATCTTCCAGCGTAATCTTCAACCACTTGACAGAAGTGTCTGCAGTAATCCCGACTGCTGAACCTGTTGCTACCGCCGCCTATAGCTGTAAGCCCCACAGGGCCCTGTGGGGGTACTCCACAATGGCCACGAGCGCTTTTCCGAGGCATTCAGCTCTTGGTCGCTCTCTTCCTCTGCCATGAGGCTCTCGCTGCCCAGTGCTTACCAGCCCCTGTGCTGCGGCTACTGCTGTAGCTGCCTAGACTAACTTCCCAAATTTCAAAATATTTTAAAAGAGAAATGATATAATCTATTAATATAATCTTTGTAATTATAATTTGCTTAGACAGTTTTCATTTTGGGCTATATTTTCTTTATATCCATACTGATTTTTGTTTGTTCTGTCAAATACTGAGATGCCGTAGCCTACTATCCCTGCATTAAAAATTTTGGCTGGGCTGACCTCGGAGCATAATTCAACCTCTGTACAACCTAAACTAAGGCCATGGGGTATTAACATTTCCAACTGAAGCTATGGATTTGTCTCTTTCTTTCTTAGTTCTGTTAGTTTTTGTGTTATTAATTTTCAAGCTAATTTATTAAAAATGGATACATAATTAGAATTGTTATGCCTCTGTAATGAATTACCCCTTTTATCTGAATTACCATCTTTATCTCTTATAATACTTTGCCTTGAAGTCTACTTTATTATTTATACGCCAACTTTCTTATTCTTGTTATTTACATGGTATATCTTTCTCCATTGGTTTTCATCTCATTGATCTCATAATTAAACTATATAACTGTTATGTATATATTCATATATAGTATATATAATATGTATATTAGATACATGTATTAGTCTGTTCTCACATTGTTATAAAGGAACTACCTGAAAGACTGGATAATTCATAAAAGTGGTTTAATTGACTCACATTTCTGCAGGCTGTACAGGAAGTGTGGCTGGGGAGGCCTCAGGAAACTTACAATCATGGCAGAAGGCAAAAGGGAAGCAAGCATGTCTTACGTGCCCAGAGAAGAAGAAAGTGAACAAAGAAAGAGATGCCACACATTTTTAACACCAGATCTCATGAGAACAAGGGGGAAGTCCCTCCCCGTGATCCAGTCACCTCCCGCTAGACCCTTCCTCTTAACACTGGAAGCAGTTTTCCTGCCTCAGCCTCCTGAGGAGCTGAGATACAGGTGCATGCCACCACGCCTGGCTAATTTTTGTATTTTTAGTAGAGGTGGGATTTCACTGTGTTGGCCAGGCTGGTCTCGAACTCCTGACCTCTAGTGATCTGCCTGCCTTGGCCTCCCAGAGTGCTGAGATTTACAGGCGTGAGCCACTGTACCTGGCCTAGTTTCCATTTTTCTGTTGATAACTTACTTTTATTCACTCATTAAGACTATATTTTCTTTTTTTTCTTCAATACATTTTCCCTTAGTTCTTTGAACATATTTATAAGAGCTGTTTTAAAGTATTTGTCAGTTGAATCTAACATCTTTTGGGGCCATTTTCTATTGACTGCTTTTTTTCTTGATGATGAGTCACATTTTCCTTTTTGACTAGTAATTTTTAAATTGTGTACTGTATCTTGTGGATGTATGGCAGAGACTCTGGATTTTTGTTATTTTTCTTTAAATACTATTGATTTTTAATCTGATAGGCTGTCCAGTTATTTACTGTTCATCCTTAACTTGTGTAGGGTCAGTTTTACACTTTATAAACGTAGATGTGTGGAAAGATCAAGATGTTTCCCAAGTTCTTTTAAATTTGTAGGAGGCAACCTCCAAACTGTGTTTCCTTTTGGATCTTTAAGGGTTTAATGTCAGGTTTTGTTAGGTTAGTGCTAGAGTGGGTCTTACTTTAGAGCCTGGTTCTTTCCCATAAGATGTGTTAGCTGAATGTCCCAAGAAATTAGCAAGGTTTCTCTACCTTTTTTTTTTTTCCTTTTTAAGAGACAGGGTCTGACTGTGTTTCCCAGGCTGTCTCCAACTCTTCAGCTCAAGCAATCCTTCTGCCTCAGCTTCCCAAAGTGCTGGGATCACAGGCGTGAGCCACCACGCCTGGCCTACTCTACTTTTACTTGTCTTGAAATCCTGTGTTCTTCCAATGCCACTTAACCTCTAGTGTTTCTGTTTTACTATAATCCCAAAACAATTGCTCTCTAGTAAATCTGAGCTACTTTCTCTCTGGGTAGCCCAGCCTTTAGCCAAGTATGTGACTTCTAGGGATCTCCCTCTCCTTACTTTCCAGTTTCCTGCCCAGAATAATTCAGCTGCTTCGTTTGTCTTAAACTCTAGTCTCTGCCTCCTCAACTCAGCAGAACCATGCAATCACATGCTGTACACTGGTTGCAGTATTGACTTTTGTCAGCGTTTCTGGGCAATTATAGTGTTGACTTGGTGAGTTTCCCTTCTCTTGGGAATTATAGTCTTGTGTTTATTTTATGAAATCTGAATATAGTTGCCTCATGTGTTTTGTCACTTTTGATGGTTGTGTATAATGGGAGGGCTAGCTAGTACCAGTTACTTCGTCATAGCCAGAAGTGCATGATTCTGAGTAATAAATATGCAAATTTATTGTGTCATCCTGGGACTTACCTGTATTTTCCATTAGTGACTTGTTCAAATTCACTCCCCAAATAAAATTTTGTACCTGAGTTTTATTGGAGGGGGAACAAAATTGTCTGTATGTCAGAAGAGGCATAGCATTTTATGATTTTGTAAAATTTTATTGCATTGTACAGAGTATCTCATAAGTGATTCTTCTCTGTTTCCTCTGGGGAAGACCCGAGCATATCTTTGGTTTACCTTATTTTCATCAATATAAGTATTGACTCTACATGTGGATAGTGTTTGACAAAAGATAACTAGAAATATTACCTGCTAAATGTCTTTTAAAACTGGAAATTTATGGTGTGACCAGAAGTAAAATAAATTTTTGCAGATATTTAGTCATTAAATATTTAGTGAGTACCTGTTTTATTGCCATTGCTGGCATTGTACTTGGTACTAGAGATAAAATGGAGAACAAAATAGGTGTGCATAATCCCCATCCTTGTTGAATTTACATTCCACTATGGGAGACAAGCAATAAATACAAAGAAACAACATCAAAAATAAATTATGATATCTGCCAGGAAGAAAACAAATAGGGCCCTGAGGTTGAGAACAGTGAGTTCCTGCTTTAGTTAGCGTAGTCAGAGAAGCTTCTTTGAGGAGTTTTACATTTAAACTGAATGGATAAGGAGGTAGTGTCCTTGTGGGAGAGGTGGAATTAGGTACTATGATGAGTTTTTAAATACCTTTATAGTATCCAGAAAGATCCTGAGTAAAGTTTCGTTATATTAGAGGAACTGAGAGAAGATAAGTGTGTCTGAAGTATGAACAAGGGGAAGAAAACGAGAAGATTTAAGTTGGCAAGGTGGACATAGGCTAGATCATTTAGGACCCCGTAGACAATAGTCAGGAGCTTGATTTCTTCTCATCATCTTTTCTTCCAGCCCTGAGTAGGGTAGCAATATAATTTGTTGTACAAAAACTGGCACACTTCTTAGTAAAAAGGAGCACCAACTGGATGGAATACTGGGTTGACAGATGTAATCTAGCCTTGTTTGGGGAAATCCTCCTAATAGAGTGCATAACGTATGTAGAAATAGCATAGATTCTGCCTGCAGATTACCTTTAAATCTTTTTTTAAAAAAATATACTTTAAGTTCTGGGATACATGTGCAGAACGTGCAGGTTTGTTACATAGGTATACATGTGCCATGGTGATTTGCTGTATTTTATGGTATATATATGCCACATTTTCTTTATCCAGTCTATCATTGATGGGCATTTGGGTTCATTCCAAGTCTTTGCTATTGTGAACAGTGCTGCCGTAAACATACCTGTGCATGTGTCTTTATAGTAGAATGGTTTATAATCCTTTGGTTGTATACCCAGTAATGAGATTACTGGGTCTAATGTTATTTCTGGTTCTAGATCCTTGAGGAATCGCCACGCTGTCTTCCACAATGGTTGAATTAATTTACACTCCCACCAACAGTGTAAAAGCATTCTTGTTTCTCCACATCCTCTCCAGCATCATTTCCTGACTTTTTAATGATCGCCATTCTAACTGGCCTGAGATGTTACCTCATTGTGGTTTTGATTTGCATTTCTCTAATGACCGATGATGATGAGCTTTTTCTCATATGTTTGTTGGCCGCATAAGTGTCTTCTTTTGAGAAGTGTCTGTTCATAACCTTCACTCACTTTTTGATGGGGTTGTTTTTTTTCTTGTACATTTGTTTAAGTTCCTTGTAGATTCTGGATATGAGCCCTTTGTCAGATAGATAGATTGCAAAATTTTTCTCCCATTCTCTAGGTTGCTTGTTCACTCTGATGCTACTTTCTTGGGCTGTGCAGAAGCTCTTTAGTTTAGTTAGATCCCATTTGTCAATGTTGGCTTTTGTTGCCATTGCTTTTGGTGTTTTAGTCATGAAGTCTTTGCCCATGCCTATGTCCTGAATGGTATTGCCTAGGTTTTCTTCTAGTATTTTTATGGTTTTAGGTCTTAGGTTTAAGAGTTCAATCCATCTTGAGTTAATTCTGCTTACTATCTATATAGCCCTCAGGCAGTTTAATGTCTCTGTGTCTCAGATTTCCCATTTGTAATATGGGGAAATCATACCTTACTGGGAATGAAGATTAAGTAAGATAATACGTGTATTAAAACACACAGTGCCTGGCACATGCTGAGTACTTACTCAGTAAATCTGTTCTTTCAGCAAATATTTATTGAAAGGTTATATGTGCCAGACATTATACTAGGCAATGGGGATTAAACAGTGAATGAAACACAGAAATGCTTGCCTTCACTGGGTTTATATTCTACTGCTGAGAAGGTGATAAATACATTAAAAATAGGAGGTAAGATGTTAATAAGTGCAATGGAGCAAAAGCATAGCACAGAGAATGGAATATGGAATACACTGGCAGCAGGAGGGGACAGTGAGCTGAAAGTTTAAGTAGATTGATCAGAGTAGACCTCATTGAGGAGCCAGCATTTGAACAGGGATTTAAGGAAGAGAAAGACTGAGCCAGCTACAGGAGGTGATTCCAGGCAGAGAGAACGCGCACAGATGGTATGGGAAGCTGTAAGGGGGTTTTAAGCAGAGGAGTGACAGGAAATGGTTTATGTTCTAGAAGGATGACTAGGCTATGGATAGCAGAGAGTGACGGCAGGGAAACAAGTTGGTAATTGAAATAAAAGATGTTGAACTAGGGTGGTATCAGTGGAGGAGGTAGTTAGAAATGGTTGGATTCTGAAACTACTTGAAAGTAGAACTGACAGAATTTGCTGATAAATTTGATAAGCTGTTTGAGAGAAAAAGAGGTGCCAAAGGTTTTTTTTAGCTAGAGCAACTAGAAGGATGAAGCTGCCATTTACTGAAATGGGGAAGAACTGTAGGAGGAATAAATTCAGGGGTGAAAATTAAGAGTTTCATTTGTAGGCATCCTGTTAGACACCCAAGTATAAGGGTTAGCAGTTGTTACTTATTACTTATCCAATAAATGTTAACTGTTATAATCCTTCATTAAATATTTATTGGCTCTGTGGTGGACAGTTTGCTGTGTTCTTGGAATTAAAAGGATGGTCAAAATAGACAATCTTCTTGCCCTTATGGAATTTGCAGTCTAGTTGGAAACATAGAATTGATCAAATGACCTCATTGTTGATACTATTTTTTGTCCTAAAAAAAAACTTTTAAGTAGGATACCTAAAGAGAAATAAGATTGACTTAACAAAATCGTAGGTATTCTTTGATATCTGAATTTATTGGGTTATTATGGGCAGATATTGAGGGATATGTGTACATTAATGTTTCAGACTACTTACGTAAATGTTTTTCTTCAGTAGACATATCTTGTAAGTTTCTTATTTAACAACACCTAATTCTTAAAATTGGTTAGCTTAATTAACATGAGAAAATGAAGCTTCATGAATTTAGCTTCGTTTAGTTGAAATGAAGCTCCTCTGCTTAAAACCCCCTAGCAGCTTCCCATATCATCTTTGCATGTTCCCTCTTCCTGGCATCACCTCCTGTAGCTGGCTCAGTCCTTATCTTCCTTAAATCCCTGTTCAAATCCTGCCTTCTCAATGAGGTCTACTCTGATCAATCTACTTAAACTTTCAGCTCACCATCCCCTACAGCTGCCAGCATATTCTGTATTCCATTCTCTGTGCTATGCTTTTGTTCCATCTCACTTATTACCATCTTACATACTGTTTTTAACATTTATCACCTACTTCTCAGCACTAGAATATAAACCCAATAAAGGCAAGGATTTCTGTGTTTGATTCACTGTTTAATCCCCATTGCCTAGTATAAGTCTGCCACATATAACCTTTCAATAAATATTTGCTGAAAGAACAGATATGCTGAGTATTAAATGTTCTCCTTTGTTTCTTTCATTAAAAATGTTTTGCTTTTACTTTTTATCAGCTAAGGATCATTTTTGTAACTGAAGTCTTTAATAGCATTATAATATGATCTGTTTACCTTTCTCTCATAAAATGAAAGTACTAATTTTTGTGTTTCAAAAAATCAACAGGTTCGTCATAAGGCATCACAGAAAGTTTATGCTATGAAGCTTCTTAGTAAATTTGAAATGATAAAAAGATCAGATTCTGCCTTTTTTTGGGAAGAAAGAGATATTATGGCCTTTGCCAACAGCCCCTGGGTGGTTCAGGTAAGCACACTAACTTTTATAAGTTTATTTCCTTTTTTAAATGAGTGCTTTATTATTTATGAGTTGATTTTTGTGTGTCAAGTCTTATGCTTCATTTACATAGTAACAGTGAAGTTATTTTTATGCGATCTTTTTCAAAACATTTGTTTAATGTTGCTAAAAATATGTCCACATAGATACGACATGTAATACTTAAATTGGTGTATGGAAGCAAATATTACTTGCAACTTTTTCTTCTTAATTCTTTTATAAAGAATTAGCTTGAATACCACTATGCCATTATTTCATACCCACTTATTCTTGTGATTTACATGGTAGGAACATAGTAAATTCATTGAATCAACTGGAAGGATATATACATATTAATATTAGTTAGAAGTTCATGTGGCCAGGTGCAGTGGCTCACACCTGTAATCCCAGCACTTTGGGAGGCCGAGGCAGGTGGATCACGAGGTCAGGAGATTGAGACCATCCTGGCTAACATGTGAAAACCCATCTCTACTAAAAATGCAAAAGATTAGCTAGCATGGTGGTATGCACCTGTATTCCCAGCTACTTGGGAGACTGAAGCAGGAGAATCGCTTGAATCCAGGAGATAGAGGTTGCAGTGAGCCGAGATTGCACTATTGTACTCCAGCCTGGGCAACAGAGCAAGACTCCATCTCAAAAAAAAGAGAAGAGATTGTGCCTAAGGTTGCTTCTTACTTGACTGGGGGTTAAGGAATTTGTGGTTCTGCTTTGCCTTCATTCTTTTTTTTTTTTTTTTTTTTGAGATGAAGGATCACTCTATTGCCCAGGCTGGAGTGTAGTGTCACAATCTCTGCTCACTGTATTCTCTCCTTCCCAGGTTCAAGCAGTTCTCCTGCCTCAGTCTCCTGAATAGCTGAGACTACAGGTTCCTGCTACCACGCCTGGCTAATTTTTGCATTTTTAGTAGAGATGGGGTTTTGCCATGTTGGCCGTGCTTGTCTCAAACTCCTGACTTCAGGTGATCCGCCTGCCTCATCCTCCCAAAGTTCTGGGATTACAGACATGAGCCACCGCACCTGGCCTTTGACTTCTTTCCTATTATATTTCTCACCAGCTTCTCTAAATTTTTTTTTATGCTAGTAACTAAGTCTGCATATATCTTTGAACAAGTGTCATGAGTAAGATATGTATATGCCAGTTCTTGTTCAGAATGCTTAAATGATCTGGGAGTTTGATACCTTGCTTGTGGAAGGCAGTTCAGGCCCCCCCGACACTCCCCCCCCCAAAAAAAACCACTTTTGACCATGTTATTCAGAAGCTCATTACTGTTGTTGCTTTTTTTTTATAAGGTTGATCCTCACTCTTGCTCTCTTCCCCCTTTTTTAAAAATTGTAGGTAGTGAATAGAAATTCTGATATGTACAGTGAAACTAAAACTCTTATGGTAAATTCTATACCATGATAATTTTTCTTTTTCCTTGAGATGGAGTCTCCCTCCGTCACCCAGGCTGGAGTGCAGTGGCATGATCTTGGCTTATTGCAACCTCTGCCTCCTGGATTCAAGTGATTCTCTCGCCTCAGCCTCCGAGAGGGATTCTCTCGCCTCAGCCTCCTGAGTAGCTGGGATTACAGGCGCTCACCACCATTCCTGGCTAATTTTTGTATTTTTAGTAGAGAGATAGGGTCTCACCACGTTGACCAGGCTGGTCTCAAACTCTTGACCTCAAGTGATCTGCCTGCCTTGGCCTCCCAAAGTGCTGGGATTACAGGCATGAGCCACCATACCTGGTCTGTATACCATGATAATTTATCTGATTAAAGAATAATTGCAATAAAGTATTCGTTTCATTTTTAGCTTTAAATGGCTTTCATAGTAGCAGATTGCCATTTCTAGTTATTTCCTAGATTGATAGTCTTTGGTCTTTAATTCTGCCACACGAACCTTTATAAAGTGTTAATTGAGATAGAAGAAAATCTGCTGATTATTAAGCTAATTGGGATAATGGATCTGAGGAAGCAAACCAATAGTGAAACATAGTACAATTGAAAAAGTAAATCCGATTCTAATTGTGGCCTTTGTATGTTTATCTCTCTTGGTAAAGAACAACATTCCATACATCGTTATATTTATGTGTATAAAATGTTTGCCTTTTTGGGAAAACTCGTCAAAGTGACTGACTTATTTTTGTTTTATTGTTTTATTCAGTGATTTTGAATATTTTCACAGAGTTGTGCAACCATCACCACTACCCAATTTTAGGACATTTTTCTCACCCTCCAAAGAAGACTTGAACCAATTAGCATTTATTGCAATTCCCCCAACCCCCACCCCTGTACTACTAGTCTACTTTCTGTCTTTATGGATTTGTCTATTCTGAAAGGTTCCTATAAATGAGATCACACAACATGTATATATGTCTTTTGTGATATCTTTCACCTAACCTAATCTTTTAACATTCATTCATTCATGTTATAACATGTATCAACACTTAATTTCTTATTATAGGTAAATAGTATTCTGTTACAGGGTTGTACCACACTTTGTTCATTGATCACTTAGTGGACATTTGTGTTGTTTCTCCTTTTTGACTATATATGAGTAATGCTGCTTTGAGTATTCTTTCATAAGGATTTTGGTACATATGTTCACACATTTCTTTTAGGGATCTACATTGCAGTGAAATTAATGAGTCATCGGATATACCTATAATTAATTTCATTGTATTACTTCAGTTTTCTAAATCTCAGCTCTTATTCTTAAATGACTATTCAATATTTAGTTGTATTAATGCCCCCATAGTTTGTTACCATATTTTTGTTAGAAATAGCTCCTTTCATTTTTGTTATATAAATTAATCACAGTAATAGGTCAAATCTTGGACCTATCTGTATTTCTTAGAAATATATTCTTAATGTGATTTCTGAATTCAATAAGTGAATATTGACATATTTTTAAAACTTTTATTCTTTTGCAGGTAGACAGGGCTTTGTCTTTTTTAAGCCATTTATATATCCAGTTTGCTGTGTTTTTCTAGTGTTCTTATTTTTATGGCAAATGCTTCCTTGCTTCCCTTTGTAGTTTTGTGACCCAAATGTGTACCCCTAAACACCTTAGTTTAGTTTTGGCATTTAAAAAAAAGTTAAATTCAGGTATATCTTTTAAATCTTTCAATGTGGAGAGTTTCCCTCTTTCATTTTCTTTTGTCCCCAGGTGGAAGAAACCTGGATTTTGCTGATTTCTTCTTGTGGTGTAGTTTAACATGTTTCTCTCTCACTTGTATTTTGTAAATTGGTTGTTAGATATAGAGGCTTGATCAAATTCAGGGTTGACTGTGGAAGGGGATGGTGTGGGACTACTTCATAGGCCAGGTTCATAGGCCACCTGTAAGAAGGCTAATGTCGAGTTTTCTGGTTAACCAGCTATTTGTGCTCAGTGTCTTGATGTATCATTTACTAAGGGTTGTAAAATGATGATACTTCAATCATTCCTCCTTGCTTATAGTGACTGGAATACTTCTGTGAAGAAAAATATTTCTGTTTACTTGTTAGTTACTCAGGGGTGCAGTTCACACTGGAAGTACAGGATAAATGCTTTATTCTTTGGTTGTATTTACCAGTTTTCAAAATAAGAGTGACCAGTTTTGGAGGAGAATCAGTTTGAACTCATGGACTTAAAACTTGTTTGATGTGTTTCAGTCCTTTCAACATTTTATTGATGCTCAAATTATGATACGTTTCACCAGTGGGATCAGAATGAGATTGGCTTCTGAAACCTTTAATGAAGCCTTAATAGTCTTGCTTGCAATGTGTTGTAACAGGGTGCTCCTATCTTACACATTTGCTGCTCTTGATGTGGAATCAACTGTGCTTGCAGTTCTGTCTTTTGTACATGTGTGAGTTTTTCTTTAGAAGAGATTTCTAGCATTGTGATTGCTAGGTCAGGTGGTATGCACATTTGACATTTTGATTGGTAGCACCAAATTGCCTTGTTAAAAAACTTTTTTACAAGTTTACATTATCTTTGTACAGTAGATGTTCTCTCTCACCATATTTTTAGCAAATACTTGATATTGTAGCTATTTTAAATTTTTACTAGTTGCATGCTTGAGAAATAAGGTGTTACTGTGTTAAGTTGTACTTCCTTGATTACTTACGAGATTCAGCATATTTCATATGCTTATTAATAATTTATATTCCTTATAAATTAAGCCTAAAAATATAATTTGGACAGGTGTGGTGGCTCATGCCTGTAATACCAACACTTTAGGGGGCTGAGGCGGTCAGATCACGAGGTCAAGAGATCGAGACCATCCTGGCCAACATAGTAAAATCCTGTCTCTACTAAAAATGCAAAAATTAGCCGAGCATGGTGGCGTGTGCCTGTAGTCCCAGCTGCTCAGGAGGCTGAGGCCGGGTAATTGCTTGAACCCATGAGGCAGAGGTTGCAGTGAGCCAAGATTGTGCCACTGCGCTCCAGCCTGGTGACAGAGTGAGATTCCGTCTCAAAATAATAATATTAATAATTTATAATTTTTATACATTAAGCAATGTATAAGATAAATTTCATTGCTAATGTATAAGGAATATAATAAATGAGTAATCAAATGAAATATGCTAATTTATTATAGTGCACTGAAAAAGATTTCAGAGTAGTATAAAATTTGAAGTAAAGGATATTTGCTATAATGTGATTTTTAAAAATGAGAGACTGAATTTGACTTACTAAAATTTTGTTAAGTAGTTTTGCTTCGTGTGCATAGTGAGATTTGACATTTAATTTTTATTTTTTTTTTTTGAGGTAGAGTCTTGCTCTGTTGCCAGGCAGGAGTGCAGTGGCATGATCTCGGCTCACTGCAACCTCTTACCTCCCGGGTTCAAGCAGTTCCCCTGCCTTAGCTTCCTAAGTAGCTAGGACTACAGGCACCACCACGCCTGGCTAATTTTTTTTTTGTATTTTAGTAAACATGGGGTTTCACCATGTTGGAATGGTCTTGATCTCCTGACCTTGAGATCTGTCCACCTTGGCCTCTCAAAGTACTGGGATTACAGGCGTGAGCCACTGCGCCCACCCGATTTGACCTTTAATTTAATTATTTAAACATGGGCTCTTGGTTTTCTTATTATGGAAAGACTAATAGATGTAATAGGGAAGATACTACTTTTTTATGTGCTTTTGGTATGGTTTATGTAAAATATAAACCATTTCATGAGGCTTCAATGAACTTGCTTGCAAAGCTTTCAAGAAAAACATTCTTTTTTCTTTTCTTCTTCTTTTTTTTTTTTTTAAGAGGCAGGGCCTCACTCTGTTGCCCAGGCTGCATTTAGTACAGTGACAAGGTCATATCTCACTGCACCCTCAAAACCCTGGACACAAACGATACTCTCACCTTGGTCTCCTAAGTAGCTGGTACTGTAAGCATCCATCGGCATGCCATGGCTCATTTGTTATAAAGACCAGCATCTTACTATGTTTCCTATGCTGGTTTTGAACTCCTGGCTTCAAGCATTCCTCCCACCTCTGCTTACCAAAGCCCTGGGATTATAGATATGAGCCACTGCACCCAGCCTATTGATAACATTTTTCTGTTTTAAAAATATATTATGATAAATTTCAAACATATCCCAAAGTAGAAAAAAAAGTATATTGAATCCCCATGTACAGTTCACTCAGCTTCACAATTACCAACCATGGCCAATCTCATTTCAGTTACACCAGGAATTGCAAACATTTTTTGGTAAAGGGCCAGATGGTAAATATTTTAGGCTTTGCAACCCTAGCAGGCAAAGTTGAACACATTATGTAAGTATTTATATAATGAGAAAACAAAATTTTACTCAATCTTTATTGGTGAAAATCAAAAGGTAATAAATACAGTTTTAAAAATACAAGTCTACCAGTGACAAGAATGAAATTCTTTTTTTGGATGCGGTAACATTTTGCTCAACTGGGGTCCACAATTAGTGTTTCCTGTCATCAGAATTAAGTGCAAATACTCATCTGATAATGCTGGTGTGTACAAATATTTTACATATTCGTCTTTGAAAATGTCCTTTCGCATAACTAGGTATTGCCAAATACTGTTATTATCCACTAACATATGATTGGTTTTTATCATAGACTTTATTTTTTTTAAGTTTTAGATTTATAAAAAAATCGAGCAGAGAGTATAAAGTTCCTGTCTGTCCCCAATAGTTTTCCCTGTTACTAATATCTTACAAATATATGAATGAACCAATATTGATACATTATTATTAACTAAAGTCTTTATTCACATTTTTTTAGTTTTTATCTGATGTTCTTTAGTTGGTTTAGTTTTACGTAATGTTTCAGGATCCCATCCAGAATACCACATTACATTTAATTATTATGTCTTCCTAGGCTCTTCTTGGCTGTGACAGTTTCTCACACTTCCCTTGTTTTTGATGGCCTTGACAGTTTTGAGGAGTACATGAGTTATATTGTAGGACGTGGATGCTCCTCTATTGGAATTTGTCTGATGTTTTTCTTATGTAGTAGACTAGGGTTATGGGTTTTTGGGAGAAAGATTGTAAAGTGCTGTCATATCAGGAGTACATACTAATACATTATTTATGACTGTTAATGTTGACTTCAAGCATATAATTTTGACTTACCATATTTTTTACTTGGAGAAGGCACTTTCAGAAAATTAAAAAAATTTTCTTTTGTTAGTTACAGGTTAATCATTTCCAATAGAAGGTTAGGTAGAAGAAGCTCCTCGTTTGCAAAGTTTAAATAGATTTTGAAATATGGATATTTCCTTTGCACTTACATTTGGGCCAGAAATGCTGCTTCAAAATGAGGAAATTAACATTGATGCATTACTGATTAATATTCAGATCCCACTCAGGTTTTCACCAGTTGTCCCAGTAATGTCTTTTATAGCAGGAGGATCCAGTTTCAAACCATATCACATTTATTTTCTTTCAATTTTGAACATTTCCACAGTCTTACCTTGACTTACCCTTTTTGGCTGTATTATCCCCCACTAGGCTGCCCCTTTGCTTGGATGTCCTTTGGACTTTTCTTGTGTTACCAACCACAGGTTCTTAGGCTCCCATGCACTGGAAAATGAAATGAGGCAAGAAAGTGTCCCAGACAAGGCTTTATTCATGGCTGATGCAGGAACACGAGGGACACAGCACTGGAGCAATAGTTTTCTAGCTGGCTCCCTGAAGACAGATCTTTTTGGTGTTTTAGGAACCATGGTGACATAAATAAGCATGAGATATGTGAATGTTATTACATGTGCAGGGTGGAGCACAAGGTGTGCAGGCGCAGTGGGAAATCATGTTAGTACACACATGGCATGATTTTTAAAAATAGTGAATAAACCTCTCCCTGGGTGGGGAGTTTAGTATCAGAAGGTGGCAAGGTGTAAAGATTAGCCATTCTTCTGGTCTTATGCACATATGGGCGATAGGATTAACTCCCTGGGATAAGATTTAAGATGAGATGCTGTGTATTTTTGTTTCTTCAAGATCTTGCAATCAGTGAGTATGGCGCCTTGATAAGATTTAGTGTGGGATCCTGCTTATCTTAGTTTCCTCAAGTTTCAGCCATCAACTGGAAGGAAAAACTGCAGTCGTCAAGGTGAGGGTAGAGTCCTGTCCCTACTCTGTCACACTTGGGCTTTGGTATCCCATGGCACCTGTCCTTACACGTGAATGGTCCTCCTTCCCTTTCTGAGCTCTGATACCCTTTGTGTGGCTTGGCTTCTGACTCCTTTTATAATATGTCTTGATGAATAGTAATTCGTGATTTTAGTGCAGTAAAACTTTAATCAAACTTTTATGGTTAATGGCCTTTTGTGTTCATTAAAATTTGTTCCTACCTTGAGATCATAAAGATACTCTGCTATGTTACCTTTCTGACTTTTATTTTTTCCCTGTGAGTCTGTCCTATCATAGTCCATTAAGACTCCTGTAACAAAATACCATAAACCAGGTAGCTTATAAACAAAAGACATTTATTTCTCAAAGTTCTGGTTGCTGGGAAGTCCAAGATCAAGGTGCTGGCAGATTTGTTGCCTGGTGAGAATCTACTTTCTCATATATGGCACCTTGTCCCTGTGTTCTCACACAGTAGAAGGGGGTGAGTGAGCTCCCTTGGGCCTATTTTATAAGGGCAGTAAACCCATTTATGAGGGCTGAGTTCATGTTATGCTAACAAGGTGACTCAAGTGGCCTCCATGACTTACTCATTTTCCCAGAAGCCCCTTCTAATACTATCACCTTAGGATGATGGTGTTATCATACCATCATTGAGATTTCATATGAATTTTGAGGGAACACAAAATATTCAGACCATAGCACCTATGATCAGCCCAGAATTGATTTTTTTATTAAGATTTCATATGAATTTTGAGGGAACACAAAATATTCAGACCATAGCACCTATGATCAGCCCAGAATTGATACTTAAGGATTAAATTTTATTTGTTTCCATATGGATACTCAGTTGTTCCAGTATTACATATTGACAAAGCTTTCTGTTCCCCACTGGTGTATGTTAACTTTTTATATTGTCATTCATTTATCCATATGTGCATATAGGTCTGTTTTGGGACTCTGTGTCTCACTGAGTTATCTGTTCTTGCCACCAGTAACACATTGCTTTAATTAGCTTGGTTTACCTTGCTTGTTATTTACTGGAGCTTCTTAGAATTATGGGTTTATAGAGTTCAGCAAACTTGGAGGTAGTTTGGCCATTATTTCTAAATGTTTTTTTCTGTGCTCCTGTCTCCTAAACCCCTGTGCCCTTTCTCCGACTTCATTTACACATGTGTAATCTGCTTGATGTTGTCCATAGGTAACTGATACTCTTTTTCCCACCAGTCTTTTTTTCTTTCATGCTTCATTTTATATAGTTTTTTGCTATGTCCTAAGGTTCATGGATCTTTTCTTCTGCAGTATCTGTACTATTTGGCTTCTGTGACTCCACAAAATTGTTTTGAGATTCATCCATGATGCATATAAATATTTCATTCCTTTTTATTATATCCTTATAGGGAGTTGTGACAATTATGTATCTATGCATATATTAATGGACATTCAGGTTTTTTCCATTTTCTCTCTCTCTCTCTCTTTTTTATTTTTTTGAGACGGAGTTTTGCTCTTTTGCCCAGGCTGGAGTGAAGTGGCGCAATCTCGGCTTACTGCAACCTCTGCCCCCTGGGTTCAAGCGATTCTACTGCCTCAGCCTCCTGAGTAGCTGCGATTACAGAAGCCTGGCACCACACCTGGCTAATTTTTTGTATTTTTAGTAGAGACAGGGTTTCACCATGTTGGCCAGGCTGGTCTCAAACTCCTGACCTCAGGTGATCCACCCACCTCAGCCTCCCAAAGTGCTAGGATTACTAGCGTGAGCCACTGCGCCCAGCCCCATTTTTTCTCTCTTATAAATAAAACAAGAATTACTGCCTTTATTCTGATGGAAAATATATATAGTATCTCTTTTTTGTTGTTCTAGTGGCTATATTTACCATTTTAACATGCACATTTAAGTTTTCAAAGTTAATTTTATTGAGGTATAATAACTATACAACTATACAACTTTTTATACCTTTGTAATACTACTTTATAGTAGAACTTCATTGAGGTCTAATTTCCGTACCATAAAATTCACCTGTGTTAAGTGGATGATTTAGCGAGCTTTAGGAAATTTACAACATTATGCAACCATCACTACCGTCTGATTTTTAGAGCATTTCCACCATCCCAAAGTGGTCACTTGTAGCCTTTATTGACATTTTCTATTACCCTCTAAGCCCCAGGCAACCATTAACGTGCTTTCAGTCCCTGTAGATTTGCTTTTTCTAGGCATGTCATATAAATGGAATCATATAATATGTTGTCTTTTGCATCTGGCACTTTTCCTTTAGCATACTGTTTTTAAGGTTCATCCACGCTGTAACATTTGTTATACTTCATTCCTTTTTAGTGCTGAGTAGTATTCCATTGCGTACTGTAGTATAATAAATAATATATCGATCTAGTCTTTGTCACTATTTCTGGCACAGAGGGTTCAAAAGCCCTGGAATTTCCTGAGTGACAGGAGTGTCTTTGTTATACCAATGAGGTAACTCAGGTGGCCTCCTGATAGCTTCAGGTTGAGGGCTGACCACTACAAAAGACCAAACACATGATTAGAAGACTAAGGCTTTCAGCTGCCAGACCTCCTGGGAGTGGGAGAAGGAGTTGTCTGGGGAATAGAGATTGAGTTTAATCATTTGCCCAGTGATTTAATCAATAATGTCTATGTAATGGGGCCTCCATAGAAACTCTGGATACTGACACTCGGTGGAGCTTCCTGGTTGGTGAACACTTTGATGTTCTGGTGCCAGGAGAGTGATGCACTTTCATTCCACAGAGAGAGGGTGCAGAAGCTCTGTAATCTCTTCCAGACTTTGTCCTGTGTGTATCCTTTGTAATAAAACTGTAATCGTAAATATAGCACTATCCTGAGTTCTGTGAGTTATCCTAGTAAATTGTTAAGCCTGAGGAGGTTATGAGAACTCCTGAATTTGTAGCCAGTAAGTCCAAAATGTAGGGAACCTGGGAATCCCCAAAGTGCAGTTGATTTCTGAAGTGAGGGAAATTTTGTGGAAGACTGAGCTCTTCACTTGTGGGATCTCATGCCCATAAGCCTTGATGGTTAATGTCCAAATTGTATTGCAGAACACCCAGTTGGGGTGTAAACAGTATAGTGATGTACTCCATTTTGTTTGTTCATTTACCAATTGATGGACATTTGAATTGCTTCCACTTTTTGGCCATTATGACTAGTGAATAATGATGATATGAATATTTACTTACTAGTCTTTGGTGGATATATTTCATTTCTTTTAGGTAGATACATAGGTGTGAAATCCTTGATTGTCTGCTACATTTATGTTTAACTTTGTAAGAAATTATCAGACTGGTTTCCAAAGTGGTTGTGCCATTTTGCATTCTTACCCACACTTAATATTTTCTGTCTTTTTTAGTATAGCTATTCTGATGGGTGTTAAGTGGTATGTCATTGTGGTTTTAGTGTGCATTTCCCTAATGACTAATGCTATATATATCACCTGTAAATATTTCCTCCCAACCTGTGGCTCATCATCTCATTTTATTAATAGTATCTTTTCAAGCCAAAAATTTTTGTTTTGATGCTATGTATCAGTTTTTTATTTTTGTCAGTTGTGTGTTGTTATATCTAAGAAACCTTGCCTAATCTAGGGTCATGAAGATATTATCCTGTGTTGTTCTAAGGTTTTTGTAGTTTTAACTCAAATTTATGCCTATAATTCATTCTTCGTTAATTGTTGCCTATGGTGTGAGGTAAGGGTCTAAAAATATTTATCTTTTTGGCTGTAGCTATCCAGTTGTTCAAACTTTTTTTAAAATTTTTCCCCTCAATTGCCCTGGCACCTTTGTCAAAAAAAAGTTTTTATTTCTGGATTCACAGTTCTGTACAGTTGTGTTCAATTGATTTATATATCTTTTTGTACGCCATTAGTCTTATTTCACTTTGTTGCACAGGCTGGAGTAGAGTGGTGCAATTATAGCTCACTGTAAGCCTCAAACTCCTGGGCTCGAGCGATCCTCCCAAGTAGCCAAGACTGCAGGTATACCACCACTCCTGGCTAATTTTTAAAATTTGTATAGAGACATAGTCTTACTTTATTGCCCAGGCTGGTCTCGAATTCCTGGCCTCAAGTCATCCTCCCACTTAGGCCTCGCCAGGTGTTGGGATTACCGGTGAGAACCACTGTGCCTGGCCAGTATTGTCTTGATTATTGTAATTTTGTAGTAAGTTTTGAAATAATATAAGTCCTCCTGCTTTGTTCTAGTTCCAGATTGTTTTGGCTTTTCTGAATCCTTTGCATTTCCAAATAAATTTTAGGACCTGTTTGTTGGTTTCTGGAAAAGATCCACTGGGATTGAAGTGGAGATTGCATTGATCAGTCTGGGGAGAGTTGCCAGGTTGATAATATTGATTCTTCCAATCCATGTACATGAGGTGGTCTCTTCATTTATTTGCATATTTCCTGTAATCATTTAAACACATTATACACCAACAGACAGATACACACACATACACACACACACTCTCTCTCTGTCAATTTGGCAACACCCCCACATTCCCCCCCCCCCATTTGGTAACCAGCCTTATCATGCTTTCCTATTTCTTCCTTCTCTGCATCCTGATGCCTTCCATTTTTAAATTATGTCTCACATAATCCTCTTACTTGGATTTATTCTTTTTCTGCCCCATGCCCCCCACCCCCACCCCAGCCAGAATCTTAATGTGTTGCCCAGGCTGGAGTGCAGTGGCACAATCTCAGCTCACTGCAACCTCTGCTTGCCAGGTTCCAGCAGTTCTCCCATCCCAGCCTCCTGATTAGCTGGAATTACAGGCATGCGCCACCACGCCTAGCTCATTTTTGTAATTTTAGTAGAGATGGTGGTTTCGCCAAATTAGCCAGGCTGATCTCGAACTTCTGACCTCAGGGGATCTGCCTGCCTCTGCCTTCCAAAGTGCTGGGATTACAGGCATGAGCCGCTGCACCCAGCTATGTTTCATTTTGTCATCTCATTTGTTTTCTTGTCTGCCATATTCTAGAATCAAAATTATTTTCCCCCAAAACTTTGAAGATATAGCTATGTTGCCTTTTATATTCAGTATGTTGGCTGAGAGGTTTGTTAAAAATATGATTTTATGTATTTGTATATATGACGTTTTTTGGAAACAGGATTTTTCTCTTGGATTTCTGAAAATTTAGCCCTAGCTGTGTAAAGTCTCTGTTCTTATAGAGGTTTTCTTGATCTTAGATTTTTTAACTTTACTCATTTCTAGAAATGTTTGTTTACTATTCCTTTGTCGCTCTAGTCTGTACTCTCTCTAGAACTGCTTTTAGGTAGACGTTGCTCTGTATTTCATCTCTTACTCCTTCAGTGTATTCAGAGAATGTTCATTTTCTCAATTTTCTAACTCTGATCTATTCATCTATCATCAGTCATATAGTGAATTCTTAGACTTCAGGTTTTTTTTCTATCCTCATATCAGCCTAATGTTTAATTGATGTGACATCTGCACACACACACACACACACACACACACACACACACACACACAAATTTTTTTTTTTTTTTTTTTGAGATGGAGTTTTCCTCTTGTTGCCCAGGCTGGAGTGTAATGGCAGGATCTTGGCTCACCGCAACCTCCGCCTCCCGGGTTTAAGCGATTCTCCTGCCTCACTCAGCCTCCCAAGTTGCTGGGATTACAGGCACACACCACCACGCCCTGCTAATTTTTTGTATTTTTAGTAGAGACAGGGTTTCACCATGTTGGCTAGGCTGGTCTCTAACTCCTGACCTCAGGTGATCCACCTGCTCAGGCTCCCAAATTTACAGGTGTGAGCCACTGCAGCTGGCCGATTTTACATATTTAAAGCTGTCTTCGGTTTGTCTTATTAAACATTTTCTCGAATATTAATTTTGTTTCTCAAATTGCCATTTCTCTATTTCATGATGTTGGTTTTTCTCAGAGATTAATTCTTAGTTTTATCTTTTTCCTGTTTGTGTGTGGAAGACTTTTGTGTTTGCATTGCTTGTTTCTGGGAGGGAGGGGTGTGACATGTTGTTTGGTAGAATGTACACATAGGTTTTCTTCTGACATTGTGGTTTCTCTGTCTTTTTGGGGGGCCAGTAGCAACCTGGATTGGTATCTTCTTTCTCTGGTCCCAGTGCTACTGCTGTAGTCTCAGTACACGGAATGTCTCTTGTTTATCATGAACAAGATGATGGGGAAGGGGAGAGAAGAGTTAACCCTGTTCCAAATATGGCTACTAGTGACTCATTCTTTCCATTGATATGGGGCTTATTCCCTCTTCTTGTATCCATTGAATCTAGTATTTCTAGATTTTTAAATTGCTTCTACCTCCTCAGCTCTTCTTTGTGTGAGTTATGTGCAGTAGTTCGTCTAGTTTTAAGAAAGTTGTTTTCTTTAAGCTGCAGTGAATTCTTCTGTCATTCTTTCACCTTTTATGTTCCTTGTTCCTGTTCTGTTTCTTTTTTTAAATGTTTCTATTTAAATGGTTTCTCCTGTATTGTGTTCTCCATGAGGGGAAGTATTCATTTATGCTTGAATGAGGTACCCATATAATAATTTTTTCTGATACTGTTTTTCTATTACATATGCTCAAGTCTAAAATAAAAGATCTCATAAATTTTAACTGAGTTTTGGTTATAAAATAGTTTGCCTTTTTCAATAGTAATAATAACTTTTTAAATTTTATTTTCCAGCTCTTTTATGCCTTTCAAGATGATAGGTATCTGTACATGGTAATGGAATACATGCCTGGTGGAGACCTTGTAAACCTCATGAGTAATTATGATGTGCCTGAAAAATGGGCCAAATTTTACACTGCTGAAGTTGTTCTTGCTCTGGATGCAATACACTCCATGGGTTTAATACACAGAGATGTGAAGCCTGACAACATGCTCTTGGATAAACATGGACATCTAAAATTAGCAGATTTTGGCACGTGTATGAAGATGGATGAAGTAAGTAAGCAATTTTTTTTAAATGCCAGTGTTTTGAGGGACAAAAATAAATGAAATACATTAAATCAGGTCTTCATAGTTTTGAGCAAAGGTAAATTTAGTTTTCATAACTGCATAACAAACAAGATAAAACCAACTTAAAACATTTTTTTAGCAGTCATTTATGTAGCTATAGAGTACTCACCAAGAAAAATAAAAACTTAGCTAACTTAGTTATCTTCCTCATAGACTGTTGAAAAGCATTTGCTACCAATCAGAATTGGTTCATGTGTATAATCTAGGTGAAGAAGGACACAAAATCTAAATTAAGGTAAATGGGTATTTTCACCACCATTGTTATTTCTGCTTTTTTTTTTTCTTTAAAAGAGGAGGTAAAAGTAAGTAAAGAAATTTATCTTACCACCTCCTACTCACTCCCTCTGCATTAACCAGAATAAATTTGGGAATATCATCTCCTGTGATGCTTTACTTGTTGATCAATTCATATGGTGATTAATAGGTTCAGTGGCATTAACCTTGTAGCTAATTATGATATTGATTTATTTTGGTTGTTAAATTTATATATCTTGCCCTTTTTTTCTGTAAGAGTGCAGTAATTCTTGATGGAGAGGGATCGGGTTTTATTTCCTTTGTATTCCTTTGTTGGACCTAGGAGGTGACTTATAAATGTTAATATAAATTGACAGCAAACTGTATTTCATCTTTTGTATGTTTTTCATAACTTTCCAGTATGCTTATAAAGCTAATCCTATTTCTTGGTAGTTACCTTAGTCAAATGTCTCTTTTGAGTTAAGGTAATTTTCTCTCTACCTCTTAGCTTACTTATGCCACCTGTATGACACTCACTTTTATTAATGATTCTACCTTTATCAGCATTCCAGCTTCTTCCAAGCTCATCTCCGATTTTATCTCAGCTTTAAGGTTCTTTCTGATAATCCTAACCAGACTGATCACTCTTTAATGTCATAATGTCCATAATTTCCTCACATAGTCAGAATTTGTGCTATACTTTATAGGCCATTTCTCTCCATCTTAATCTACCCAGCTAAAACTTAACATCCCTTTACGTTTTTGGTCTTCTTGATAGAGTCTGTTATTATGTTCTGCAACCATTAATCAATGTTTAATAGGTAGAGTTTTTTATTGTACCCAAAGCTCCCTCTTGTGGTATTTGGTATAATGTAATGTGAAATGATTAACAGTGAAAATTATCTTTAATGAAAATGAAGTATGAAATAATTTCCTAATAGAATGCTAAACTTGTTTATGCCTGATACACATAATAGAAGATGTTTTGTGCTGTATTTCCATGAATGTATTTGGATTTTCATTAAACCAAAAACTTTTGGGGCTGGGGTGCAGAGAAATAAATCATATCACATGTTTTTAGGGAGGATAGGGGTGGTTAAGGAGAGAAAGGTGTAGAGTAGGAGAATATGGGGAACAGGATAGAATATGGTACCTACAGAATAATTATATAAGCATGTAAGCAAATACTAAAATCGGCTATTGAAATACTTAAATTGTCTCTTTACAAGGCAAAATAAATTATGGCCTAATTTTGTTTACTATTTTTACTTTTATTTATTATTTCTAATAAATGTTAAAAATATGGACTGCTTCAAGAATTTTCATGTTATGCTTGTGCAGAGGCCATGCCAATCTTCTCTGTATCGTTCTAATTTTCTTATATGCGCTACCGAAGTGAGCACTGTTTACTGTTCTTAAACTCAGGTACAGACAGTTGAGTTAATTATATTCCTTGGTTCATAGTTTATTGTCATGTCATGAATAGTCAACACAAAGGCGTCATCCTGCTTTCATTTTATATTTTCCTCCCTTCTCTCTTTCCTCTCCCTAATAGATAGCTACTATATGTTACCATAAGCTTTTGTAGAGAATTAGTGTAGTGTGCATGTATGTTCTTAGTTGATATAAGCAGTATCTTGCTATAGATGTCATTTTGTTTACTTTTGTTACTCAGCATGGTTTTTATATCTCTCCCTGATAAATGTCAGTTAGTTCATTGCTTCTTTCTGCTGCTTTAGTATCTGTCAATCAGTTTACCTTATTATCCCCTGGATGTTGGATTTCTAGGTCACCTCCAAATTCCTGCTAGCAACAAGACTGTCTTGAACATCTTTATACATGTCCCTTGTATGTGCTGACAAGGGATTCTCTAAGTATAAACATAGAAGTGAAACTACTGTATCAGAGGGTACATAAAGAATTGCCTGATCTCCAGAATGACTGTGAATGTTTGTAACTTCTTACTAGTAGTGCATGAGAGATCTTGTCTCCCCATATCCTTGCTAATGCTTATTATTCAGTTCTCTAAGGGTTACCAGTTCCATTGATATGCAGTAGTATATTTATGCAATTAAGTTTATCTTATTGGACTAAGTTAGCCAAGGAAAAAGTAAATAAATAAAAATTACATTAATCTTTTGTTGTTGTTGTTGTAGACAGGGTCTCTCCTATTGCCCAGGCTGGAGTGTTGTGGTGTAATCATAGCTACTGTAGCCTGAAACCCCTGGGTTCAAGGATCCTCCCACCTTAGCCTCCTCAGGCATTGCACCACCACACCTGGTTCATCTTTAAATGTTTCATAGGGACAGTGGTCTCCTTATGTTGCCCAGGCTGGTCTCAAACTCCTGGGCTCAAGTGATCCTCCTGCTTCAGCCTCTCAAGTGCTGGGATTACAGATGTGAGGCACTGTGCCTGGCCAGTTATGTTAATTTTGTAACTAATGATGGCAAACCTCTCTTCTTATATTTGTCAGTCATTTCTGTTTTGTGAATTACCTGTATGTTTCTTTTAACTCTTTTAAATTGGTTTCTTGTTCATGCACAGGGATTCCTTATGTAATCTAGATAGTGATTGCACAGATATTGCTGATAACGTCTTCCAGAGTGTTACCCATCCATGCCTTCCTTTGTTTGAATAGAAATCCTTCATTCTGATGTAGTCAAAGATGTTTTTTTGACAAATACTGAGCTTTAAAAGTGTTGTTTTACTCCCAACCTCCATTCCTTAAGTAATACTAAGGATAATTATACAATGTTTAAGAACAAAAGAGTTTTTTATTAAAACTATAGTACATTGAATTTATAATTTTCTATTGGTTGTTAACATGATAGTGTTATTACAAGTTTAAGGTTCAACACTTCACATGCCTTTGTTTGATTATTGATACTATACCAAAGCCATTAGAAATGTCCATAGTTTTGGCCAGGCATGGTGGCTCACGCCTGTAATCCCAGAACTTTGAGAGGCCAAGGTGAGCAGATTGCTTGAGGCTAGGTGTTCAAGACCAGCCTGGCAAATAAGGTGAACCCCCATTTCTACTAAAAAGACAAAAATTAGTCAGGCGCGTTGGTGCATGCCTGTAATCCCAGCTCCTTGGGTGCCTGAGGCATGAGAATTGCTTGAACCCAGGAGGCGGAGGTTGCAGTGAGCTGAGATCGCACCAGGCCACTGCCTCCAGCCTGAGTAACACAGCAAGATCCTGTCTCAAAAAAAAAAAAAAAAAGAAAGAAAGAAAGGAAAGAAATGTCCATAGTTTTATTCTCATCCACTTATCAAAGGGATTAGCAAACTAGAACACAAGGGCCTGTGACTTGGTTTTATACAGCTTACATGCCAAAAATAATTTTTACATTTTTAAAGGATTGTTTAAAAAAAGAAGAAAAATGTGTGACAGAGACCCTGTGTGGCCTACAAAGCCAAAATATTTAGTCTGGCCCTTTACAGGAAAAATTAGCCAAAATTATCTATAATATAGACATACATGCACAAATTATTTTCAGCTATTTTGGCTTCCTATAAAATGTTATGCCATGGATAAAAGCAAAAATAAAATACAACTATAAACTTAAAAGGACTAAAATAACTTGTCACTATCAGAATTAAGAGTAATGGTATCTTATTAAATTCTGTCATTGATAAATAATATATTACACAACTTTCTGGATGCAGTTGCTATTACCCTTATTCTCTCAGTAAGAAAAAACTGATCTAAATGTGAGTGAGAGTCATGTTGTAAGATACTTATGTGTAGATTTGTCTCAGTGATAGCTGAGAGCTACTGCTATATTGGGTTTACTCTTTGCCTGTCATGCATTTTATAGCAACCTTTACCACCTTTTAAGACTATATTATATGTTAATATTTTAAATTACTTGAAGAGGCTGGGCATGGTGGCTCATGCCTGTAATCCCAGCACTTTGGGAGGCCGAGGTGGGTAGATTACCTGAGGTCAGGAGTTCAAGACCAGCTTGGCTAACATGGCGAAACCTTGTCTCTACTAAAAATACAAAAATTAGCTGGGCGTGGTGGTGCGGGCCTATAGTCTGAGATACTCAGGAGGCTGAGGCAGGAGAATCACTTGAACCCGGGAGGCGGAGGTGAAGTCAGTCGAGATGGTGCCACTACACTCCAGCATGGGTGACAGAGCGAGACTCCTTTTCCAAAAAAAAAAAAAAAACCTGAAGATAGGATACAATTTTTATCCATTAATATTCTAGTGTATGCCATTTGATTAAATAGAGGTGGTAATTTTTTAAAAGCTAACTGGTAGCTTTTTTTAAAGTAATTTTTTAAAAAAAGGTATGCATTTTCAAAAGATTTCTCAGATTATTTTAAATTTATCAGATTAAATGTGTATTTGCTAAATGTATTTGATGTGTTATGGACAAAAATATCATAAATTGAGAGAATTTACTGAAAACACCGAATTTACTGAAAACAGAAGACTTTACCAAAAACAGAAGCTTTAGATGATTCTGTTAAAAATTCCATTTACAGTTTTTCTTTTCCACTTTTATAGGAAGCATTTCAGTTGTTTTTAGACTAACTCCAAGATTTTCAATTGAACAATTTTGTGTTATCAGTTATCTCGATTTATCATATTTTTTGTCCATGATAACACATCAGATATATTTAGAAAATACACATTTAG
This sequence comes from Cacajao melanocephalus, assembly GCA_963573385.1. NCBI lineage: Eukaryota > Metazoa > Chordata > Mammalia > Primates > Pitheciidae > Cacajao > Cacajao melanocephalus. The sequence continues at coordinate 38,259 of CAUYLG010030048.1, forward strand.
TCTGATGCATTTAAAATAAAATAATTTGAGAAACCTTTTGAAAATGCATACCTGATTATCCTGCATTCCAGCTTAATACCCTTCAGTAGATTTCTGTCATCTACTGAATTAAGTTTGAACTCCTTAGCTTGTCACATAAAATTTCTTCTGATGATATGACCCGCTGCCTGCATTTGTACCCTATTCTCCATCATTTGACAGTACCTTATGGCTTAGAAGTCTTGAGTTACATGTAGTTATTTCTGTACTATGATATATCATGATTCTTGGCCTATATATATATGCTGTCTAATAATTTTCCTGGCAAGTTCCCTTTCATATTTTGAAACTCCGTCCACAGTTTGTCATCTTGTGAAAGCTCCTCAGGTTGGCTTCTTTGTCCTTTCCACATGCCCCCCTTGTGAGGTGTTTTCTTATTTTTTGACACTATACAATGTTCAAGACTTGTCTTATATTTTCTTTGTCTCAGCTCTGGAATCACCTGCTTCTCCAAGAAGCTCTGATTCTTTTTATTAAAGAATGGCATTTAGAAATCAGTAGTTGGGTGCTAGATGTGCTCATTGCTTCTAGACTGTCATTACTTCTAGACCTTGTCAGCTGACAGAGTTAGGGGGTATATATTGTATATATTAAATGTGCTAAACCGTAAACCACATGCACACATGTTTATATTTAATTTTGTGTATGTCTCTATATATAGCACATTAAAAATTAGGAGTTCATACTGATAACTCTGATTCAAGTCCAGCATCACTGGGTTTATTCTAGTCTCCCTCCTTTCTTTTTTATAGTTTCATTCATGAACAATAAAAACCTTGCATCTCATTATCTGCAGTATATTTACGGATAATGCCCACTGTTGGGTGGGCAAAGGATGGAAAGTAGGGAGTAATGATTAGTATGTGAGTGTAGTTTACTATTAGTAACTACTATTGTGTAGTAAATACTATTACTAATTACTATATAGAGTATAATAGTTTATAATCAATAAAAATCTTTAGTCGTACCTAAGATTTATTCTGCAAGTGGTTATTCACACTGATGGGCAGCCTACCCTTCCAACCTTCATTGTGTGGAACTTTACATTTAGTTGATTTGGATTTCACTGCATTTTCTTGAACGTGTTTATACCAGGTTCTTCCTGTTTCTTTATTTATGCTCTTTTTTTTCTATCTAAATTGTCCTACTGCCCTCTCTCCTTTAAACCCTAACTTACCTGTTCTTTACAGCCTAACTTTAGGCCATTTCTTTCTTATCTTGCCCTTTCTCCTTCCTCTGAACCTTTGAATGCTAAATAATTTTTCCTTTGGTTGCATGTGTTTGTGTATGTGTTTGTCTCCAGTAAGGTGATTTTAGTAGCTAAGTCTCATATAATTTTTTACAAGTCTAATTCCTATGGATGTTTGTGAAATAAGGAAATTTTCTTTAACCTAATAAGTCTCTATTAGTTTTTCCCCCAACAGAAGTCTAGACTATAGTACAGTCCATGATAAAAATTAATTGTATACCCTGGCTTTTGAAGTCAGGCACTGTCTTGTTCATCATTTGTCACTTGTAATAATCCACACAAAGTATTACTCCCATAGGTTGCTCAATTACTTCCATAAAATTTATTTTTTAAATTTCTGTTCAAACTAAAATAGCTTTAATTCGCTATTTGCTGTATATGTGGGAAAATAAAACCATTGAGTTAGTTCTGCCAATTTGAGAATGAATGAAAAACTTTTTGAAATTAACTCCCCATGTTTTACATATTTTATAGCACTTAAATAAAAAGTGCTATAAAGTTACATACATTAGGTTTACAAAATAGGTTCAACGTCCTTTTCTCAAAGTAACCATAATACTTAGTGTTTGGTAGTTTGCATAGCTTCCTTATGAGGAATGTAGGCAACACATTCTTTACTGGGCATTTTAAGAAATAAAGGGTACTTAAATTAATCTCTCAAATCATTGCAAGTTGAACAGAGCTAGAGGTAAAGAAGTACCATTTAGCACTATGCTTCTCTAGTCATTAAATTTTGTAGCATGCAGACACACACACCCCTATAATGGTTATTGTACTTCTCAAAAAGACATCAGAGAGGGATTATTTTATTATCTACTGAAACTAAACACAGATAAGTGGTTTTAAAAAATCATCTTGCCAAATATATTGATGCAACAGCTGCATATTTCTAAACATATAGCTTTCAAACTTAAAAGATCTTTTAAATTTAAAAATTCGATCTATTTCTTTATTTTTCATCTTGGTAATATAAGAGCCAATTCTTTATTCAACCTCCAAACTGGGACCTTTTGTTATCTTAATTGTTTCGGTTTATTCTGGAAATATGAAAGCATCCTTTCTCTAATGATTCTTTTTCCCAGGACAGAGTCTTTAAGACCACATTTTATACTAATCTTATAACTACTTTATAGTGTAAGAAATAAGAAAAACAAAAATTATTGATTTGCATGGAATCTCCATTTTACAACCTTTTTCTTCTTTCATTGAGGAAACCTCCTGTATTTTAGGGTTAACAGTGTATTCCTGATCTCCCATAATTTAGGCATTTTAATGCATTTTCCAATGTAGTTATTCTTTGTATCCCAAAGTCACGTCAGCAGTGAAGTTCTGTTGGTAGCAATATGTAATCACTGTATATCTAGTAATAAATGGATTCATTGCATTTATAAGTGTATGTTTTTACACTGATCTGTTTTTTCTTTATCTTTCCTATTTATGCAGACAGGCATGGTACATTGTGATACAGCAGTTGGAACACCTGATTATATATCACCTGAGGTTCTAAAATCACAAGGGGGTGATGGTTACTATGGGCGAGAATGTGATTGGTGGTCTGTAGGTGTTTTCCTTTTTGAGATGCTAGTGGGTGAGTAAATATTTTAACTTCTTTTTTCAAAACTCTTCTTATAATACTTTAGTTCAGTCAAGAATTTGATAATGTAAGGAAATTAATTGCCTGTGTCATAGGGAAGAATTGGATTTCTGGAAACTTGGAATTAGTAATATCTGATACAGGAGACTGTTAATTGGAAAATTAGTACCAAGCCTGAAACTGGCATGGTGATTAAATAGAGTAAGTAGAATATAAAAAGAATTAAAAATATGTCACTAGGAAATAGTTCTCCAGTAGACATTTTTGAATTAAGAAAATATTAGAAGAAAAAGCAAGTTTACTGCTTCAGTGGGCCTTCATTCTAAGATTTTCCTTCTTTCTTTTTTTTTTTTTTTTAAGGCAGGGTCTTGCTCTGTTGCCCAGGCTGGAGTGCAGTAGCATGAACAGGGCTCACTGCAGCCTTGACCTCTCCTAGGCTCTAGTAATCATCCCACTTTGCCTCCCAAGTAGCTAGGATTACAGGCACATGCCACCAAACCTGGCTGATTGTTTTTATCTTTTGTAGAGAGTGGTCTCATCATGTTGCCCAGGCTGGTCTCAAACTCCTGACCTCAAATAATCCTCCCACCTCGGCCTCCCAAAGTGCTGGGATTTTAGGCATGAGCCACCATACCTGGCCCTCTAAGATTTTCTTGATCAATCATATTTGTTATAATATTTAAATATAAGACTTAATATTTGTCCCAATAGTAGCAGAGAAGTAAAAATCTCTTTAGTTTATGCAATTATATAATTGATTTTATAAACTGTATTCCTTCTGTTTACTACTTACATATATGTTTTGTTTGTAATGCTTGTGCAATAAATTATAAATATAATGTTTACCATTTGATTATCAAGATAAACACATTTTATAACATTTCAGTTTTAGAAAACTCAGAGGCAAATTTAATTATTTCTTTTTTTTTTAACCAAATCAAAATTTGAAAGGCTGAAGTTTTTCAAAACTTTCTCTACATCATAGATTTCATTCCTAAAGTTTCCCATTTCTAAGTACTAGGATCATAAAAATATTAATACCATATGGCTAAGGAAGCCAGTGACTGAATTACTTGGCATGGGGATGAGGGTTGAAAATGTAGCTAAATTCACTTTCCAAGGCAAGTATGTGAAGGCTAATAACATAATATGGAATTAATTAGAGTTAAAAATATACTTTTTGGAATTAGAGAATATATTTTCTAAAAGATGACCCTAAAAGAAATGGTAGTGTAAAACCTGTATGATAATAGATTATGGTTATTGCTAGAAAATCAGAAATTTTTGGTAAATTGCAAATTTAAATAATAACTACTGTGGAACTTTTTTTGTGGCATAAATTGCCTTCTCTTGGTGACCATCTTGTGTATATATAGCATTGATCTTGTTATGTTTTGTTTCATGTCATAGTATGACCTACTTTATTTTGGGCCTTTCAAAGTGAGTCTCTTTGTACACATCATATGGTCCCATGTAGCTGTCTATTCTCCCACCTCTGGCCTGATCTGATGATGTGTTCTAGGTTGTGTCTTGTAATCTTTTGAAAATAGAATGTATTCTCTTTTTTGCCTAGATACTCTTACCTAGGAGTTTACAAAATAAGGCACTTTAGAGGAAGTAATTTGGCTCATTTGATGAAGAGGCCATTTAAATTCTCATGACTGCCAGGCTGGGTGGTGCTAGCTCAGCTCCTCAGGAGGCTGAGGCAGGAGGATCACTTGAGCTCAGGAGTTCAAGGCCAGCCTGGGCAACATATGAGATACTGTGTCTAAAAATGTAGTAGTTAAAAAAATATATTTAAAAAAATTTAATGTAAGAAAGTTAAAAAATAAATTTAAAAAATAAAATCTTGAATTCAAAGCTCCCCTCTAACTTTCTTTGAACACAAACAAAAAATAACAACCCGAAGACATTTTTTGAAATTTTGGATTGGCTGATTTGGGAAAGTCAGGTTTTCATTAAAGTTACTTGTAGTGTAGGTATACTGGCAGGGCCTGTAACACTTGTGGATTTTGCTTAGTACTGGCCAATATGGTGCCTTCAACATTTGCCATCTTTATACTTGCTTCAGTGCATCTATCACAGTCATTAAGAACACTGCATGGGGAGACCATTAGTGCCCTCTTTTAACTCTACCTATATGTCATTTTAAGTTAGTCACAGTCTGTCTCTCTGGGCCTGACTTCCTCTTATGTAAAATAATAGAGCTGGTTTAACTCTTGGAGCAGCCCTGTCCATCCTATCATGATGGGAAGTATTTATATCTGTGCTGTCTAATGTGGTAACCACTGGTTACATCGAGCACTTAAAATGTGCCTAATATAACAAGGGAATTGTGTTTTTTATTTTATTTAATTCATTTTAACTTTAAATTGCCACCTATAGCTAGTGGCAACTGTGTTGTATAACGTAGCTCTAGAGAGTGATTTCAAAATGCTGATCCAGATCAAGCATTAAAGGACTGTAGTCTGACCCCACATAGGAAATCTTTCTCTTGAACTGTTCAGTAAAACATTTCCTTTCTTATGTTTAAAAAAAAAAACTCATAAATTCTGGAGTTATCATTGATTTTATTTTGCTTTTAAGGGATGAGGGATCATTGGTGGGTGTTACAATTTAAATATATTCTTTGTTTTAAGAATATAACAGTATGTCTGTTGTTTTAACTAGGACTCTGTGCCCATAGAATATTTGTTCTTCCATGCATGTGACAAATTTAAACTTAACATATTTAAATATTAGATGAAAAGTGTTTCATTTGCATTCTCTGTTACACTCAGTATCTTCTTTCTTGAAATTTTAGGGGATACTCCATTTTATGCAGATTCACTTGTAGGAACATATAGCAAAATTATGGATCATAAGAATTCACTGTGTTTCCCTGAAGATGCAGAAATTTCTAAACATGCAAAGAATCTCATCTGTGCCTTCTTAACAGATAGGTAATGTACATTGAGTTTCTTTGTAGAGAAGCCCATTTATGTTTAAATTTGTAGAAATAAAAGCATGCCTAGCTTATTTAAATATGAAATCAGTCTGCCTCTCATTATCCAAGTAGCATCTAATTCTGGGTTAGCCTTTTTCTACTGTTAAGCCATATGTGTACAACTCATTTGTAATCTTAACTCTAACCTTAACCCTCATATCTAAAAAGGAAAAAAATCGAACTTGGTAAAATAATGGATATGAAATAAATAAAACTTTTATATTGTTCACATTTTATCCTTCAAGCTGGTTAATCCATATTACTCTTATATAACTTATGAGAGAATTTTGTGTAAGTAAATACTCAGTAGGTTATAATCTTAAAAACTATTTGTGTTAGTCTTGGGAGTGCTTCCTTCCTAACCCTTTTTAATTTGCATTTGAATATGAGCAAGGCTATCCTGGAAATTCTATGCTTTTAAAAACAAAATAGGTGAACAAAGGTATGAAAACCTGCCTCAAAAAGAGAAGCTAGAAAACTATTTTATTTCTCTTCCTTGGTTACTCCATTCATTTTTTTTCTAATGTCCCATTTTATATTTGTGATAGTAGTCATCCTGTTAAAGGACCAACATATACAAGAGACTGCTCACACCACACATCAGCTTTGTGATCTTGGGGAAATTATTTTTACTTTTTTGGGAAATAATTTTACTCATCCATAAAACAGTGGGCTCAAAATATGTAATGAAGGGCACTTCTAGCTTGATTATGCCAAGATTCCTCAGCACAGCTTATTGTTTGTTAATTTGTTACAGGCATTACTGCAGTGACTATCCTCACACATTCATCTCTGCATACTTTTTATAGATTAAATCTTAAAAGATGGAATTCTGGGATACACATTTTAAAATTGGGTGATGTTACAAAATTGATCCCCAGAGAAGTTGTATCAGAATGTATTTCCATGAACAAAATTGTTTTCCCCTCATCAAACTGAACATTATAAAACATTTTTCCTTTTTTTCATCAAAGAGGATCATTATTTTTATCTATTAATCATTTGTAGAATGAAACTTTAATACCTGTCAGTTACATGGTTGATGAGCAGTCAGTGCTGATAAACTCAAAGTAAGATGGAAATGATGATTTATATTTTAAGACCTGGAGATCAGGAGATGTTATCTTTGAAAAGGAGGAGAGATGCCTCTTTCTAGAGGTTAGGGTGGAAGAAGAACAAAGCCTGTATAATGTTTGATGTGGGAACTGAGCAGGATTGGTAGGGATGGTCCTAATTTGTGCTGGATGATAAATTGTACCATCGGGTACACCTGTTTTATGTTAATGAAAGGAGTGTTATGAAAGATTTAAGTTAGTCGTTATTGGATGGGGGTGTGCAGTCTAAGGCATGATTGTAGGTGGAAAACAGATATTTTGAAAATAAGTTAATGCCATAAATATGGCTAGGAGCAGTTCCCTTTAAGGTCTACAGGTTTTCCTATTTATGTTAAACATAGCTCCAGGGCCATGTATAACACAAATGCTCTCTATTTCCATACATTCTTCATTGAAGACTCAGAGGGTCAAAGAATGAAATTCTTTGTGACATTTTTCGTATATGCAGAATAACTTTAATACACATGTAGAGAGATAATCTATCAGAATAAATATGGATAGCTCCAAACATAACATATGAATTCTTTTTAGGAAACGGAGAGATTTTTAAAACAATATTTCTATTAGAGAAGTTTTGAATAACTCTTCTCTGCCATAAGTTAGACTATGTCTGTTTACATCCTGAAGTTATTGTCATTCAGTTGTGGCACATGCAGGTGAATGTTTTTTGCAAACTGTAGACAGAAACATTTTACTTTCCATGACATTTACTATGCATTACAGTTTTTGAAATCTATCTAAAGAGATCACATGCAGTAACTTGGGACTGTTTATTTTTGAGAAACATTTAAGCTGAATCTTTTAATAAAAATATCTCACATTTACTTGTGATCCTTATTTTGGTTAAACTGTTGACAAAGAGTTAATCTTTTTATTTTATAATTTTTAAGTAATACAATCTTTAACCGCATCATTTAGGGAGGTACGACTTGGGAGAAATGGGGTAGAAGAAATCAGACAGCATCCTTTCTTTAAGAATGATCAGTGGCATTGGGATAACATAAGAGAAAGTAAGTCAATAAACCCAAATATTTTCATTCCATCACATTCTAAAACTCATAAGTTGATTCCTTTTTTGAAATAACAAGCATGTTTGATAACACTTAATGCTAACCCATTTTTAAATTGAGAAATTCAATTCAAATCTGTTCTGTGGCAATATTTATAACTAAATATTCCTCAATATCTTAGCAAACTATTTATTAGCTATATTTCTCAACACTTTTATAATAAACATTACACGTTTCTTAATTTGCCAAGTTAAGCTTTGTAGATCTCAATAATTTTCAGAGTCAAGGGAATGTAATCCTATAAATGTGTTTGAATTGACGAATCAACAGTTAATTATTTATGGAGCCACTACTCTGTTACATACTGCGGTTAGCATAGTAATTTATTTTTACTGTGTATATATGTCATTGATTCATTTTAAGGGTAAGAAATATTCTGTTTAAAGAATGTAGAAAATTGAGGTCTCTAAATTCTGTGTAAATTATTGTTTCTTGCAATTTTTAATAACTAAAATATGTTGCTTTCCTCATTTAATTGATTAATCTATATTTTAAACTGATCTAATATAGCAATAAATTACTTATAAAATTTTAATTCTGTGAACCGATAAAATGGAAAATGTGCTGCTACAAATTTATATAGTGTTATAAAATAAATAATATATCATAAAATAGGATGGTTTATATGATGTATTTTGGTCATGAATGAAATAATTCATTTCTTTTCTTTTAATAGCGGCAGCTCCTGTAGTACCTGAACTCAGCAGTGACATAGACAGTAGCAATTTTGATGACATTGAAGATGACAAAGGAGATGTAGAAACCTTCCCAATTCCTAAAGCTTTTGTTGGAAATCAGCTGCCTTTCATAGGATTTACCTACTATAGAGAAAATTTGTATGTGGTTTATTATTTGTTAAATTTTACTGTTTTTAGAATCTAATTATAAGATGATATTTTATTTTGAGAATGAATTATAGAAGATAAAGTATTAATTTGTTTTTTTCCAAAAGGACTATCAGCAGAAGAATTCTTTATTATTTCTGAATGTTATATGTTACTCATAAGTTATTGCAAGACACCATTCTACATTCTTTTGGTGATATAGAGTAAAAACTAATACATGTTTTTGAAGAAACTTGTCATCTCATGAAGGGATATAAGAGAATTATATAGTCATAAGGGCAGAATGTGACAGTTGCCTTAAGAAAGATGCTCAGAGAATCTGGGGTGGTTCAGAAGAAAAATAGAATTTATCTCTTGGGTGGGAGTAGGGAGAAGTCAGGTCAGACCTCCAGGAAGAGGTGGCATTTTAGCCAGGTCTAACAAGAAAAGGTTTTCAGGGACTGAGATATGGGAGATTAGGGGACAATCGTGAGATGTTGAATAGTGGGAACAAATGTTTGGAATGTAAACATACATTGGGAGCAGAGTAGTGTAGTCCAGTAGCACTCAAACATAGAGCATGTGCTACTGTATGTTGACTGCTTGGAAGACTTGATGAGACTGTGTAATTTTCTTGCCTGTAATCTCTTTATCTAGCAGAGAATCTGACATAGGATCATTCAGTAAACATTGGTTAACTGAAGTGAGTATTGAATATAAGATTAGAAAATATGTTGAGACTGGGTGTGGTGATTCACACATGTAACCCTAGCACTTTGGGAGGCCGAGGTGGGAGGATAGCTTGAGCCTGGAGTTCTAGATCAACCTGGGCAACAAAGTAGAATCCTGTCTTTACCACCCCCACCCAAAAACAAAAAAAAAAGGCCAGATATGGTAATTGGCGCCTGTAATCCCAGATACTCAGACGCTGAGGTGAGAGGATCACTTGAGCCCAGGAATTCAAGGTTGGAATGAGCTGTTCCAGCCTGGGTGACAGAGTGAGACCATGTCTTTAAAAAAAAAAAAAAAAAGATGGAGTGAGTTTCGGGGAAGAATAAGCAACAGATGATTGTGTGCTCTGCTAAGGGACTTTTGACCACCTGGCATTGGGAAGCCACTGAAAACTGTTAAATAGTTGAATGAGGCATTAAAGATATTTGAGAAACATATTTTTGACAAACTTGGAGTATATCTATGTGTGTAGTGTGTAATGATCATAATAACCAACCATTGTAGTTTGCCCAGGACTGAGGGGTTTCCTAGGATGGGGCATGGGACTTTCATTCCAAAACCAGGAAAAGTCCAGGCAAACCAGGATGAGTTGGTCACCCTAGTAATGAAAATGTTCTAAAAACTATTGTCATGCTGACCAAAATGAGGATATCAGGGCCAGGAAAAGCACAAGCCTGGTGTAGGCGGTAGGGAAGGACCCAGTTGAGAGAAACTGATAGTAAAATAGAAGTGATGATTTGCATATTAAGACCTGGAGATAAAGACATGTTATCCTTATAAAGGAGGAGAGATGTCTTTTTCTAGAAGATGGTGTAGAAGAATGAAATAGTTGCAGAAACTATGACTATTACAGGTAGTTCACACCTATAATTCCAGCGCTTTGGGAGGCTGAGGTGAGAGGATCACTTGAGGCCAGAAGTTCAAGACCAGCCTGGGCAACATAGCAAGATCATTTCTCCACAAAAAATTAGCCAAGTGTAGTGGTATGTGCCTCTACTCCTAGCTACTTGGAATGCTGAGGCAGGAGGATTACTGGAGTCCAGGAGTTCGAGACTGCAGGAAGCTATGATTGTACCACTGTACTCTGGCCTGGGTGATAGATTAAAAAAAGAAAGAAAAATTAGATAATAAGATGAAGAGGTGGGAAGTATAGTTTCATTTAGTGAGTCTGGTGCAAACAAAATAAAGGACTAGTTGTCCCATAATAGGGAAAGGCAAGAAAAGTTTAGCATTTATTTATTTGTTTGTTTGTTTATTTATTGATATGGAGTCTCACTCTGTCGCCCAGGCTGGAATGCAGTGATGTGATCTCGGTTCACTGCAACCTCCACCTCCCAGGTTCCGGCAATTCTCATGTCTCAGCCTCCCAAGTAGCTGAGACTACGGGCACCCGCCATCATGTCCGGCTAATTTTTGTATTTTTTTTTTTTTTTAGTGGAGATAGGGTTTCACCATGTTGGTCATGCTGCTCTCGAACTCCTAACCTCAGGTGATCTGCCTGCCTTGGCCTCCCAAAGTACTGGGATTACAGGTGTGAGCCACCACGCCCAGCCCTAGCATTTTAAATTACTGAAAATGACAAAAATCTCATGAGGGAAAAATATTGCTTCATTTAAAATAATGTGTTGAAGTGAAAAGAGGGAAATCTGTGTTTGATATTTAAGTCTGAAAATAACTGGAATAAGACAGCAAATGTATTAAAATGAAATGTAAAAGAATTTATTTTTTCTCCCTTCCGTGTAGATTATTAAGTGACTCTCCATCTTGCCGAGAAAATGATTCGATACAATCAAGGAAAAATGAAGTATGTATAAATTGTTACTGCTGTAGTTATTTTAGTTGCATGTTTAAATATTTTAGTGATACTCATATTTTTAAAAAGCTAATTTGATGCTCCTTTTAAAATCAGATGGCATTCCTTGTGTAATACAGTTTAACATAGCATTGCAATGATTCTTTCATGTGAATAGTATTCTTACGCAAGACATGATGGCTAGCACAAAGGTGACTTCTACATGGTTTTAAGCTTAGTTGAGTGCCAAAAGTCATAGAATAAGTTTGTAAACAACTATAATAACATTTAGAAAATTGACTTCTATAATTTGTAAATGCATGCAAAGCTAAATCATACATGTATATACACATACACGTAAACGGTGATGGTAGACATTTTTTCTTAAACATGAAAACTAAAAAAGCAGGTTGGATAATCTTGTTATGCTTTGTGTTTTAGGAATTTTACAGAATATAACCAGCATTTTAATATTTTAATATGTTTTCTGTTTTGTTTTGAATAGGAAAGTCAAGAGGTATGTTGGTGTTGTCAAATATATTGAAAAACTGAGAAAAACTCATCACTCTTGCAGTCTTTAAATATAGTCATATCCTACCTAGCATTTGGAGTACTACATCTATCCAAGAGAGAAGTTTCCAACCTTTTCCTACCAAGTATCTCTTTTATTATTGTTCTGTAGATCTGTTGTATAAAATATGTATTATGTAATTTTGTTTTTATTTATCAAATATGTATAACTGGCAGCAAGAACTTCTGATTAGCATGTGAAAACTGGTATACTCAAATTACTGTAATGCAGTCATAGCCAAAGGCAATTAAATTGGACTAGTTCATTAGCCTATACATACGTTTTCATTTAAGGAAAATAAAGTTTTGCTTAACATAGATGCAGTATTAAAACCATGGAGAACCTAATCACTAGAAGGAATAATGGAAAGAACATTGTCATGGAGTCTGATAAACCTGTATTGATTTTTGGCACTGCCACGTATTAGCTATGCTGTCTTGGCCTGGTTATTTACCTTTTTTGAATTTCAGTTTATCGAGCAGATACAATACTACCATCTTTGTAGGGTTTTTGTTAGTATTAACAAGACAACATTTGTAAAGTGCCTGACATTTTGCCAAAGGCACCACACAAGCTTAAAAAGTTAAATTATTTAAAAAGTAAATAATGTTCCAAAAATGGATTAATAGTTTCTGTAATTTTAGCTTGTTTAAAGACTTACATAACTAGGGAAAGCTGCTGAAGAGATGGCTTGTAATTAATTAGCTATCATTTGTTCAAAAGTTACTGATTACTCCACAGTACTATGACCAGCATTACGTAGGAAGATATAAAAGAAGAGTGTATATTCTTAACTTTCCACAGCAGTATAAGTTTGAGCATATTCAGTTGAATACTCTGAATATTTGTTTCAGGTGTAGACCTTTCATTTTTATCTGAGTAGCACAAATAATGACAATATTTTCAAGTACATTCATAGAAAAGCAGCAGAAGATATCAGAGGTGATACTCTTTATAATGATTTTGAAACTTTGTATCACAGAACAATTCTGCCAAAGTTAGAGCTTCTTATGCGTAGTTACATAAATGTGTTCATACATACATGTGTTCTGTGATAGAAAGCAAAAGGTGGGGGAGTTTTTCCCTTTATCAATATAAGTCACATTAAGAAGGTACAAATACTGTGCCATATGGGGGACATTATGTTTAGTGGAAAGACAAAATAAGCTTATCATTGTTTTCTTTAAGCCTCTCATTTTTAAATATGACTAAAATATATAATTACAGTTTCTTGTTTTTTGACAGATTCAGAAAAAACTGTATACATTAGAGGAACATCTTAGCAATGAGATACAAGCTAAAGAGGAACTGGAACAGAAGTGCAAGTATGTTTTATAGATAAATATTACATTATAAAATTTAAGTTTAAACATTTACTAAAAAAAAGGAGAGCTGTGGCTGGGCGCAGTGGCTCACGCCTGTAATCCCAGCACTTTGGGAGGCTGAGGCAGCTACTTGGAAGATGGAGGTTGCAGTGAGCTGAGATTGTGTCACTGCACTCCAACCTGGGCGACAGAGTGAGACTCGGTCTCAAAAAAAAAAAAAAAAGGAGAGCTACAAAGTAATTATGTAATTATTTTTAAATTTATAGACTATGTTTTATTGTAAATTAGAAGTTATTTACTTTTTTTTTTTTTAATCCTTCAGATCTGTTAATACTCGCCTAGAAAAAACAGCAAAGGAGCTAGAAGAGGAGGTAAAGTTGTCCCACTCTTTCATTAACATTTTTGTTAGTAAAAATCTTTGATGTCTGACTTACCTAAGGAGTTCTCTTAGTACCATAGTAATACATACTTTGAAACCTAACTTGCGGTATTGGTGGACAGGACTAAATTATAGGGAAATCATGTTATAATAGGCTTCATTCTGTTATGTTTTTGCAAACGAGTTAATTTAGTATGTGTAGATATTTCAAGGAAAAAAAAATGCTATTCATAACATTTTAGGCCATAGTATTAAGTAATGATAGTTCAGTGGTAATGGAAAGTTATAGGAACTTTGACTTTGAATAGTAAACAAGACGTTTACAGTCTTTATGATTAAAGAGTAGTGTGCTAGTTTACAAACGTAGAAAGCATTATTACAGTTTTAACAAAAAAGCAGTGATAGGTCTTTTTTATCTGTTTGGAATAACAAGTATTTTTGTTTTGATTTTATTTTTATACATACTTTTTTTGATAATAACTTGACGCATTATTTCAGATTACCTTAAGGAAAAGTGTGGAATCAGCATTAAGACAGTTAGAAAGAGAAAAAGCGCTTCTTCAGCACAAAAATGCAGAATATCAGAGGAAAGCTGATCATGAAGCAGACAAGAAACGAAATTTGGAAAATGATGGTCTGTGGTGTAGAATATTAATTACTTATCCAGAAAAAAATTAAGTGTGTGTATGTGTGATATGTTAAGCTTGCCACTGAAATTGCTTTTTATTATAGTTAACAGCTTAAAAGATCAACTTGAAGATTTGAAAAAAAGAAATCAAAACTCTCAAATATCCACTGAGAAAGTGAATCAACTCCAGAGACAAGTAGGTGGATCTCAATTTTTAATAAAGATACTGAGTTTTATTTATGACTGTGTGATAACATTAGTTTTAATTGACAGTGTTGCAAAAGGCCTTTGTCTCTAATTTTAGAAATCATTTAGAAAATATTTTTAGGCTTTTGTTTATTTTAAATAGTTTCTAATGGGGGAATACATTGACTTATTTTTATTACATTATATCTGTATTTATTTGTTGGTTGTTTGGTTTTGAATGGAATAACAGCTGGATGAAACCAATGCTTTACTGAGAACAGAATCTGATACTGCAGCCCGATTAAGGAAAACCCAGGCAGAAAGTTCAAAACAGATTCAGCAGCTGGAGTCTAACAATAGAGATCTACAAGATAAAAACTGCCTGCTGGAGACTGCCAAGTTAAAACTTGAAAAGGAATTTATCAATCTTCAGTCAGCTCTAGAATCTGAAAGGAGGGATCGAACCCATGGATCAGAGATAATTAATGATTTACAAGGTATTGAAGTAGTGGTTGCACTTGAACTAATTTTGATGATTCTTATTTTAGAAATAACTTTAGATGATGGATAGTGTGCTGGAGTAGCACATTTCTGAATATAGTACTCTTATGTAAAGTTAGAATATTAGAAATACATTGATAACAAAATTTTATGAACAAAAGATTTAATTTCAAATAGTATGATTTTAAGTATTAAACTCTTCAGGTAGTAGATTGGATTCCATTTGAATTAACTAAAAGCACAATACCAACAAGTATGAAACTCCTGTTCACAAACAACAGCTCCAAAATATAAGGTGGCTTGCAAACTTTTTATTCTTAATTGAACATATAACTTTGTGGGTTTAATGTTTTTAAAAACGTTGCACTTTTTAGGTAGAATATCTGGCCTAGAAGAAGATTTAAAGAATGGCAAAATGTTATTAGCAAAAGTAGAACTGGAGAAAAGACAACTACAGGAGAGATTTACTGATTTGGAAAAGGTAAAATATGTTTTAAATTTTCGCATAAGAAAATTGACAGTAGACTTTCAGATTAGAAGAGTTATTCTAAACTAAGGGAAATCACTAACTGGAATATTTTCACATGCTCATGGATTCCTATTTGGACTTGTTTGTGTAGATAACAGATGTATTTCCAGGGTTACCATAACACTGTACAAGCAGCCCTTAGCATGCTGGCTGCTCATGAAGGAAAGGGAGCCATCCTGGAGTGCAGATAATGAGGATCTCTCTAGGGATCCAAGTAAAACTCAAATTTTGACTCGTAACATGTCTTAAAAATGACATATATAAAGTCGCTGTGACTTTTGGCATTTAGAAATTTTTCTTTTAAAATACTCTAAGAAAGGGATGATTTCTAGAGTCTATGCAGTTAGCATTTTATTTTCATTCACTTATTTATTTACTCAGCTAAATATTCAGTACGTTTTATGTGGTAGAAATATCAGGACATTATTCACTTTCCCTGAATAATGTCACAGTTGAATAGGTAAGTTTAAAAGTAATAATGAAGCACAAAGATAATTCTAATGCAGTATGGCAAATAGAATGATAAGAATGGACAGCATATGTGTATTGGGTGTATGGGATGCATCCCTAACCTGACAGCAGGATTGGTTGGTAGACCAAAGGCATATTCCAAATTAGGGAGAACAGCATGAGCAAAGACATAGAGGATGGAAAATAAAAAAGGCTTTGTTCATTTATTTACATAAAAACTGTTCAATATTTCTAGAGTATAGAGTTGGGGGTTAGCAAACTTTAATATTTTAAGGGCAAGATAGTAAGTATTTTAGCTTTTGTGGGTTATATGGTCTCTTGCAACTGTTCAGCCCTGCTGTGATTCATAAAGGAATGGGTGTGACTATGTTCCAGTGAAACTTAAAAAAAAAAAAAAATCAGGTTAGATTGGCCTGAAGATCACATTATGGTCCTTACATAAGGACTTGAGGAACTCAGGTCAGAGTGAGGCTACAGAGCTAGGCATGAGGTAGATCATGCAAGATAGCAAATTCTCTATTAAGACATTTTGAATATAGTAATGGGCTACCCACTTAAGGACTTTAAATTGGATGATCTTAGTAGAGGTACATTAAAGATAGATCACTGTGTACTGTGTGGAGAATAGCTTTGAAGAGAACAAGACTAGTGGCAGAGAGACCAGTCAGTAGACTGTTTTAGCAAGGCAGATAAGGAATAATGGGAGACTTGGTACAGCCATTAAAAGGTTGGAAAAATTGGAAGACTCAAACATATTTGGGAGAGGAACATTTGGCAGCACTTAGTAGTTGATTTGATATGGCACATGAGTAGCAGTCAAAGATGAGTCCCAGGCTTGTAGGTTGTGACAAGACATAGAGTGATACTGTTAGTTAATAAAGAATAAAGGAAAAAATAGCCCATTTAGAAGAGGCAGTGATAAAGCCACTTTAGTCCTCTTAAGTCTGGGGGTACCTATGGGATAGCCAAATTAGAATGTCTGCAATGCAGTAGGCTATAGTAGTAGAAGCTAGAAATATTTGAGTCATTGGTACATAAGTAGCTGAAATCATGTGAGTGAAATAGCCTATCTGGGAAGAGACTGTGTAAAGTAGTGATTTATTTAACTTTTTTTTTTAAAGGACAGAGTAGATTTACTCTGTTGGTCGATTATGTGGTTTGAGAAATCATTTTTTGTATGAAAGGTTTTATTTGGAAAAAATTTTTGTCACATTTATGATATGAACTATAGAAATCAAAGAATTAGAAAATCTTTGGGATATATGTAGAAAATAGGAGATGCGTTGGGGCTTAGAACACCATCATTTAAGGAGCATCTGGGAAAGCATCAGGAACAACATGAAGGATGCAAGCTGAATGGAGAGAATCAAGTGAGTACAAAGTCGGCAGTGCCAAGGGATAGCTTTAAGGGTGGCAGTGAGTTCAAATAAGATGAAGACTGAAAAGGGTCTTTAGAATTTGATATTGAGAATAGCATTGGTCTTTTTGTTGAGATTAAGGGATCTTGATGCAGATCTCAGAACAGCAGAGTGGTGGTGTGGACTGTTGGGTACAGTGGGAAGTAAAGAAGTATATAAATTACTATCCTAAGAGGTTTGAGTGAAGATGAGAGAGGAAATACTGAACATTCTTATTAAGCCTGTTAAAAAACCATTTAAGGCTGGGCACAGTGGCTCATGCCTATAATCTCAGCACTGGAGGAGGCTGAGGTGTGAGGATCACTTGAGCCCAGGAGTTCAAAACGTGCGTAGGCAGTGTTTAGTGAGAGCTTGCCTCTACATTAAAAAATAAAATAAATTAGCCAGGAGTGGTGGCAAGACCTTGTCTCTACATTAAAAAATAAATTAGCCAGGAGTGGTGGCAAACATCTATAGTCCCAGCTACCTTGGAGGTTGAGGTGAGAGGATCACTTGAGCCTGGGGAGATTGAAGCTGCAGGGACCCATGTTCACACCACTGCACTTCAGCCTGGGTAACAGAGCAATACTGTCTCAAAAAAAAACAAAACAAAAAAACAAACAAACAAAAAAACGAACCAAAAAAGAAAGTTTTTGAAATTGTAAGCTAGCCTTTTTTTGTTGTTGTTGATTGCTGCATTTTAAATATTTAATAGGAAAAAAGCAACATGGAAATAGATATGACATACCAACTAAAAGTTATACAACAGAGCCTAGAACAAGAAGAAGCTGAACATAAGGCCACAAAGGCAAGACTAGCAGATAAAAATAAGATCTATGAATCCATTGAAGAAGCTAAATCAGAAGCCATGAAAGGTATGCATTTTTTAAACAGTTTTTCCAGAGCATTTTCCTAAGAATTGATTCCGTGTTCAGCTCTTTGGTTTTGAAACATATTTGTTTATATTTCATTGTCAAATACTGGGAACTGGAGGGAAAGAAACTATTAAGGAAGCTTTACATAGATATTATATTATTTTTCTTTTGTATCGTTACAGTAATCATTTCTAAGATAGTAAGACCCAAACACAAAATTACTTGATCAGATTTTTAGATCAGAGAGAAATTAATATTTCTCAATATTATATACCTAGTAATATCTGTACCACTCTGTATACCTGTATCAGTAATAACAAGGTATATCCAGAACTTCACACTCTGTATACCTGTTACTATTGATATAGGTAATTCTTGTAACATAATAATTTTGTATTATAAAATTCTTGGCCAGTTTACGCAAGGTGAGGATTTAAAAGTAATAGCTGGTCTAACTAGAATATAAGTTCACTGAGTATTTTGATCTCTAACGTGATGAAGTTAATAGCCAGATTTGGTCAGGCCATATAATATTAATAGATAACAAAGTTAACCTTTCCATTAACTAGCCTTTTTCCTGGAATTGTCTTAGGATAATTTCTTCTTTTCCGAACTGTTTATAATTATAACTCTGAAATTCCAAAGAAAATCAATACTTTAAGATACTCTTGTGAAAGTCTTAAAACTCTTGAACAGAAATTTCTTTTCACATTGAAGCATAACATTTATGAGTAAATAGCTTAGAAAAATAGCCTTTTAATTATTGTGTGTAATTAAAATGATAGATTTTCTTAGTAAAATCAGTGTAGTTTAAGGCACTAAATCAGGATGATAAGAAATGAAATGAGTACTTTATTTAGAAAAATCTAATTGTAAGGGAGAAAGTTACTGGGCCATATTTCCTTGTCTGTGGCCTAGAAGATAGAGTTGAATTATTTTCATTGTGGTATAATTTACTTGCAATAATAAAATATAAACATTTTTGACATCTTGTAATATACTCACAAAACTACTGCTCAAAACAAGATAAAGAATATATTAGGCTGGGCACGGTGGCTCACACCTGTAACCCTAGCACTTTGGGAGGCTAAGGTTGGGAGGAGGATATCTTGAGCCCAGGAATTTGAGACCACCCTGGGCAACATAGCAAGACCCTATCTCTACAAAAAATATAAAAATTAGCTGGGTGTAGTCATGTGCGCCTGTAGTCCCAGCTACTTGGGAGACCGATGCAAGAACATTGCTTGAGCCCAGGAGTTCAGGGCTGCAGTGAGCCATAGTTGTATCACTGCACTCCAGCCTGGGTAACAGAGTAAAACTCCATCTCAGAGAAAAAAAAAGTATTTTCATTACCTCAGTAATCCCTCTTTCTATTCTCAATGCCTACATTAGGTGATTGGTTTTTTTTTATTTAGGACATTTGTTTAGTTCTCTGAACTGATAAAAATAAACCAACTCAGTATTAACTACATTTTTTTCAATTATAATGCTAATGTAAGATACATGATGACTTCCATATTTTACACGAGTACACAAAACTGTTAAATATCATAGATGATATTCAAATCTAAGGCTAAAGCCTTTGGTCCTTCTGTTGCATGTCATTGGCTCTTTGGATTAAGAACATGGCTTACCAAATAATTATTAGCTATGTGACCTTGTCTAGTTAAACTTTCTGTGTCTTGTTTCCTGTAAAGGGACAATTATAGTATTGTTATGTTGTTGTGAAAATCAAGTGCAATAAAACATTTAAAATGTTCGGAAATACTTGACTATTATTACTACTACAAGAGGAATGTTTCATTTTTCCTCACTTTTGAAGACCATTCCTTAAACACTAAATATTCACAGATTTAATTTTTACCTACTATAACTTTATAATAGATGATAATTAGATGTTGAACATTAGTTGTGAAAAAGCAGAGGAGCCTTAATTGAATGTGAATTGAAGTACTAATCAATAAATATATCAAGACAATCCTTTAACTTTGATGACTTACATTTAACACTGAAATCACTTGGAACTTTGCCTTCTGATAAGTAAAATATATTAAAAGTTTATTGTAAATAATTTAGAAAATACAGGAAAGTATAAAGAAAAAAAGCAAAGATTACTCATAATCCTATGAGTTAGAATACTATTTTGTAAATTTTCTCCATTTCCTATACTGTTTTGCTTTGTTTAAAAAAAAGAAAAAAAAGACATTATGAACATTTCCTTAGATCATTAAAAATTCTTAAATAATAAGCACTTACCAAATGCTTACCATTTGACAGGCAGCATTTAGGTGGTAAACATGTTAACTAAAATCTTAACAACCTCCCTGGGAAGGTGAGTGCTGTTATCCCTATTCTAGAGATAAGGAAACAGAGGTCCAGAGAAGTGAATCACTTGCCCCAACAGTGTTAGACCCAGAGTTTAAGCTGAGAAAGTTTGGTTCCAGAGTCCTGTCCTTTAGCACCACCCTAAAACATAATTTTCAACACCTGCATAATAATGCATTAATATGGAAAGAGCTATGGAGATCATAAAATCTACCTGGATAATTTTAAGGTAAAAATAGTAACACTGAGAGACATAGAATAGGTGTAAAATAAAAGAAGTCTTTATTTAAAAGATGTAAGCATCTTATAGAATGTAAATAAAGGCAGAATTTTCTTGCTTCCATTAGAATAGATGTAATATTACAGAGTGTGATACATTTTTATGCCCTGTGAAACTCCTAATTTTCAAATATGAAATTCTTGACATTTCAAATATGTTTGGAGGACTAGTGAAAATATTAAATTGAAAATTAAGTCCGGGCTCAGTGGCTCATGCCTGTAATTCCAGCACTTTGGGTGGATGAGGTGGATGGATTGCTTGAGGCCAGAAGTTTGGGACCAGCCTAGCCAACATGATGAAACCCCATCTCTACTAAAAATACAAAACTTAGCTGGGTGTGGTGGTGCACGCCTGTGATCCAAGTTATGTCTGGAGGCCGAGGCATGAGATTTGCTTAAATCCAGAAGATTACAAAGAGCCGAGATGGCACCTCTGCACTATGGCCTGGGCAACAGAGTGAAACTGTCTCAAAAAAAAAAAAAATTAATAAAATATAAGGGAGCATCATTTACCATTTTTATTAGTATGGTGTCATATATTTAATGTGCTTTTCTTTATAAATTTATGATTAAAATATTAAATTGAAAATCAATACAAATATAAGGCAGCATTATTATAATTTTTGTTAGCACCGTCATATATTTGATATGCTTCTTTTATTTGTGAATTTATGACGATGTCCATTTTTATTGTACTAGAAATGGAGAAGAAGCTCCTGGAGGAAAGAACTTTAAAACAGAAAGTGGAGAACCTATTGCTAGAAGCTGAGAAAAAATGTTCTATATTAGACTGTGACCTCAAACAGTCACAGCAGAAAATAAATGAGCTCCTTAAACAGAAAGATGTGCTAAATGAGGATGTAAGTATTAAGTGTACTAATGATTCATAATAAACTAATGAATTTATAAATAAGAATTTAGGGTTGTGAAGGTCTAATGATGGTTTCATAATTTTAAAGTTTTTCTTACAGTAGTCTACAACCTGTTGGTTTAACTAAATTTTGATGATATACTAAATGAATCATAATTTAAACATTTTTAAAGTTATATTTATCTTAAAGATTATATTTTATTTAAAAAACACATTTATAACATTATTAGAAATAGAAAAAAACTTTACTATGAAATGAATTAGCTACCTATGGGCAAAACATCTGTGTTGCATCACCATATTTTATACCAGCTTCATTGATGAGATAAATAGAAATAATGTACTTATGTACCAAGTACACAATTTATTTCTTAGGTTAGAAACCTGACGTTAAAAATAGAGCAAGAAACTCAGAAGCGCTGCCTTACACAAAATGACCTGAAGATGCAAACACAGCAGGTTAACACACTAAAAATGTTAGAAAAGCAGTTAAAGCAAGAGAATAACCATCTCCTGGAAATGAAAATGAACTTGGAAAAACAAAATGCTGAACTTCGAAAGTAAGTTAATTGATTGAGACATTTTAATTTGCCAGTTATCCATGTAGAAGTTAATTTTGGTGTATCTGTGGATTTTCTTTTGAGCATTTTACTTTCTTGACCACGTTTTCTCTTTTTGTACAAGTAATGTGTTGAGTGTCACTATTGTCCTTCAAGATTTTGTTTCCCCAACAGTTTTTACTGCTGCTACGTAATTAGGATATGATAGAGGAATTGTTGGTGATGAGGCAGAAGAAAATATCTGAGATCTTCATACCATACTTTTAGATTCCTCCTCAGGGCTGTTTCTCAAGCTTATTGTCCATGTGCCTGTTGTTTCTTTAGCATCTTAGACTTAGAAATGTTTGACTTAAATAAATACCATGTAAATTTTTAGTCATGTCATAGGAAATACTCTGGTGCTCTACTTGATTTACTTAAAAAATTGAGAACATATTGTTAAAATCCTTTAAAAATATAGACACAGTGGCACATCTGTAGTCCCAGCTGCTTGGGTGGCTGGGGCAGGAGGATCACTTGAGGCCAAGTGAGATTGCTTTGCGCTGTGATCACACCTGTGACTACCCACTACACTCCATCCTGGGCACATAACAAGAACCCAACTATAAAAAAAGACAAGATATACAGTATATATGCTATTAAAGTTTGTCCCATTTATTCTATTAGTAGGAGAATTACTTCTTCCTAATCATGACCAAAGGTCACATTGGATCCCAGTTATTTGGTGAAAGACAGTGTGATAGAGTGGAAAGAACAAAGGCTTTGGATCCAGACAGACTGAGGTGTGAATATCGGTTCTGTTACTTACTAGCTAACCAACATTGGGCCAATGATTTAATTTCTCTAAGCCTTTTATCACACTTTCGTGAAAGGGGGCAATAATAGCTTCGTTTTTAGGGATGTTGTAAAGGATAACAATGGTTTATTTAAAGCATCCATCATATGATAAGTGGAAGGGACTATTACTGCTGGATCTATTACTGTTACAACTACTAATAATTTATCCTCATTGTAATTGTCTGTTTTATGCATACCTGTGACAGGTCAGTAAGAATGATACTATCTAAGAAAGGATGCTCAAAATATTCAAGTACACTTTGTTCTTTTTGCTGATCTGTATATTGCCAGGGTAAGCCCAGACCTTAAACTTCATGAGATTTAAACTTTTAAAATTGAAACTAGAAATTGGAACAGTAGTCAGATATCTTTGTGTTGTTTTTTTCTTTTCTTTTTTTGGCTTTATTTTTCGCTCTCATTTCACAAATATATGTGAGGTTGAGTTTTCTGTACATTTTATTTTGTTTTTTGCTTGTTTTTAAATTGTATCATACAAATTGTATTGTTCTCCAACTTGCTTTATTCCTCCTTGGTTTTGGTTTGGGATAACTAATTTTTATGTTTTTAAAATAAGGCCAAAATGTAATGTGCCATTTCAACTCAGCTTCTTAAATGAGTTGTTGGGCTTGCTTTTTATTTATAGTATTTATTATTTTATTACTTTATTGAAGATTAACATAATACAGAAAAGGTACACAAATATTAAGTGTGGAGCTGAGTGAATTTTTACAAAGTATACAAATTGTGCAGCCACCATCCATGTTTAGATCTAAAGCCAGCACTTCCTACCTCTTCAGAAGCCCCTCCCAGGCATTCTTCACTCCCTGCTAATATGACCAGATTTTAGGTGCTCTTCGGATTCTTCCACTTGGTTGGCATGAAGGGCTGATCACAGTGTCTGTATGTGAATCTGTGATTCAATGTTGATTTAGTATAACAGTGGTCTCAGAACCCCTTTATACTCTTAAAAATTATCAAGGGTTCCAAATGAGTTTTTATTTACATTTGTTGTTTCTAATGATATGTATTGTGTTAGGAATTAAAACTGAGAAAACTTTAAAACACAGAACACACAAACACATATTAACCATCAGAATGATGACACATTTATAAGTCATGTGGCCTCAGGAAAAGCACACATGTACATAACAAGGGAATGAGAGTAAAAAAAAGCCATGGTGCTCAGTATTATGAAAATGATTTGACCTCATGGGTTCTGTGAAAGAACCTCAGAGACTCCCAGGGGTTCCCCTAGACCATAATTTGAGAGTTGCTGGTTTAAAATGTGTGTAAGTTATTTAAACCTTTGATTCAATGTCCTCACAGAGAACGTCAGGATGCAGATGGGCAAATGAAGGAGCTCCAGGATCAGCTCGAAGCAGAACAGTATTTCTCAGTAAGTTCCAGACACATTCATTTGCAAATAGCAAACAGAGTTTTGGATGGGATGTTTATTTATACCATACAACACATACAAAAAGATCAACTGGGTAAAAGAATGTAGATAGTTTGAGAGAAATGTATTATCATTGCTAGAAAAATAGTTCCAAGCACATACCATACTTGATGAAGCTGATTAACAGCATTGTTTTTTGAGGAAGAATATATTTTCACAATGCAAGAAATAAAATAAAATTATCATTTTAATAGTTGTGCTTTTTTGAGATCATGTTTTAAAATATGAAGTAGAAACTCACTTCTGTTTTATTGATTTGAGCCAACATTTTTTGTCTAAATTCTTAATGTTTTTCCTTGCCTCCTCATTCATTTGTCTATGCTATTAAGTAAGAAATAGCACTGTGATATCTAGTTGAAAATCATGCTTCTTAATTATTAGCTGAACTTGTATTCGTTAATCACCAGTTGATGACTAGAAAATAGGAAAGTTAATATTCATTTACTCAGGGACTTAACAGTAAGAAAATATTTTTATGTGTTTGTTCTCCTTTTTGTCTGGATAGCTTTTGAATGTAGAAGTAATATTTCTGACGATGATACACATTTCTGTTGTATTTTGATATTTAGACCCTCTATAAAACACAAGTTAGGGAGCTTAAAGAAGAATGTGAAGAAAAGACCAAACTTGGTAAAGAATTACAGCAGAAGAAACAAGAATTGCAGGATGAACGGTAAGTATGAGATCCTTGTCTCTTTGTTCATAGCTGTGTACTTTGCTTCTAGAACAATGCCTGGTAATCACCAAATAAAAAATTATTGAAGTGAATTAGAGAAAAACTTTTACTTCATAGTGAAAACTGAACCATTAAAATAACATACTGCTAAAACGTAGGGACTCCTTGGCTGCCCAACTGGAGATCACCTTGACCAAAGCAGATTCTGAGCAACTGGCTCGTTCAATTGCTGAGGAACAATATTCTGATTTGGAAAAAGAGAAGATCATGAAAGAGCTGGAGATCAAAGAGATGATGGCTAGACACAAACAGGAACTTACTGAAAAAGATGCTACAATTGCATCTGTAAGTAAAATTCTTGGTGCTTTTTTGGATTATAATCAAATTGCTGTATCTTAAATCTTCTTTAGACATACTAAGTATCGTAGATCTAAATGAAAAATTATATATGCTGACTACAAGATTTTTAATCTAGTTAACCATCAGCTTCTCAGTGTTTGGCAGAGGAGCTTACTAAAAAACTACTTCTAGTGACTTCACCTGTTGATGAATTCAGAGTTAAAGAACCAAAGTGAAAGGGAAAATAACAAAGGTAGAAAACAATTTAAGTCATTGTTTTTCTTTTTAAACAGAGCTTAGTTCAGAAGAATCTTGAAACTACCATGAAAACAGTTCTATACAGGTTGAAAAAATTGCAATAAAAATTTCAGAGAGAAGTCAAATATCAAGTAGGTAGATTTACTCTATCAGTTAGCCAGACCATTTGAAATGCTGCAGTAATTAAAAAGTGTGGTATTAGAACAGGGATATTCAATCCTGTTCAGTGGAAGTGAAAAGGGAGGCCAGAGAGATTTCTGCACATACTGGAACTTGGTATATATGATGGGAGTGGCAGTATACAATTCACTGGGAAAGGACACATTTCATAAATGGTTTTGGAATAACTGTATTTTGATGTGGAAAGGAAAAAAATTAAATCACCACCACACACAAAAGTAAATTCTAGCTATCTTAAGGACTAACTATAAAAAATAAAAATTTTAAGCTATTAGAACAGAATCTAAAAGTTACATATGACAGCGCATAAATAAATGACAGAAAGGAAATATTTGTAATACGTTTATTAAATAAGGGATTTGTATCTAGAGTATATGTAGAATTTCTGCAATTCAGTAAGAAAGGATTAAACAATTTGGAAGAAAGCTTAGCTAAAAGAGAAAACCTAAATATACAAGCACATACTTAACCTCACTGTTGTTGAAGAAAAGCCTTTGTAAAACAACTTTGAAATACCATTTCATACCCATCACATTAGCAGAAATTCAGTAGCTGACAATTTCAAGTGTCTGAAGAATGTCTAGAAGATGCCATTCTTATTCACTATGGGAAGTGTAAATTTAGTATGGCATAGTACAGTAAATAGTATGACATTTCCAGTAAATTTTAGGTATTCATATAATGCAGTCCAAAGAAAGTCCATGCTAAGATAAATACAGTATAGAAACTCAGGCACAATGTGTATAGCAGCATAAATACATTAGCAAAAACTCAAATGTCCATGAATGAATGAATGGATACATTAAATGTGATAGAAGATGGAACTATTATATCAGTTAAAATGAATTAGTTAGGTCTTTATTTGTATCAGCAATTTAGTGCTTTAATATGCTGTCGAATGAAAACAATTACAGAAAGATAAATACAGTAAGATTGAAACTCACAGCCTGGCATGGTGGCTCATGTCTGTCATTGCAGCACTTTGGGAGTCCAAGGTGGGAGGATTGCTTGAGCTCCAGGAGTTTGAGGCCAGCCTGGGCAACATAGTAAGACCTTGTTTCTACCAAAAAAACACACATTTTAGCCAGGTGTGGTGGTTCATGCCTGTAGTCCCAGCTAGCTACTCATGGGGGCTGAAGTGGGAGGATCCTTTGAGCCTTGGAAGCTGAAGCAACAGTGAGTGGTGATTGCACCATTGTGCTCCACCCTGGGCAACAGAGCTTGAGACCTTGTCTCCAAAAAGAGAAAAAAAAAAAGGAAATCACATAAAGGCACACTATGTTTTGTTTCATGTGTATGTAATGAAATATAATCATGGGTCGAAAGGGGAAACACATAATTTATAATAAAACTTCCTTCAGGCCAATAAAACTTACTCATGCCTGTAAGTAATCCCAGCAGTGTAAGAGGCCTAGGCAGGCGATCACTTGAGGCCAGGAGTTTGAGGCCAGCCTGACCAACATAGTGAAACCCCATCTTACTAAAAATACAAAAATTAGCCAGGTGTGGTGGGACATGCCTGTAATCCCAGCTACTCAGGAGGCTGAGGCATGAGAATCTCGAACCCAGGAGGCAGAGATTTCAGTGAGCTGAGATCGCACCACTGCACTCCAGCCTGGGTGACAAAGCGAGACTCTGTCTCAAAAAAAACAAACCCAATAACTTACTTCAGGAAAGAAGAATAGGAATAGAATTTGAAAGGAATACCAAAGGCTGTCAACATCTTCAGTAAAATTTAATTTTCCAAATGGTATTCTATAAGAAATATTATAGTTTTTAATTTGCTTATTCTGCATGGTTGTAATGCAGGACTTTGAATTTCCTTTTTTATTTGTTTTCCTCATTTTAAAAACTGCTAAGGATTTATGAGAGAAGGGCAAATTTTTGGCTTCCTAGTGTACATGTGAAGTCTGTTATAGTTAGCAAAGTTTTCATCAAGGGTGAAGTTTGGTAAGGTAGTGCAAGGGCAAGAAGTATAGAGATGAATGTATTTAGGAAAATAAGAGATTTAGGCTGGGCGTGGTGGCTGACACCTGTAATCTCAACACTTTGGGAGGCCAAGGCAGACAGATCACCTGAGGTCAGGCGTTCAAGACCAGCCTGGCCAACCAGGCGAAACCCTGTCTCTCTCCTAAAGATACAAAAATTAGCCAGGCATGGTGGCACACGCCTGTAGTCACAGCTACTCGGGAGGCTGAGGCAAGAGAACCGCTTGAACCCAGGAGACGGAGGTTGCAGTGAGCCGAGAGAGCCGAGATCACGCCACTGTATTCCTGCCTGGGTGACAGAGTGAGACTCTGTCTCAAAAAAAAAAAGAAAAGAAAAAAGAAAAGTAAGAGGTTTAACAGTATTCTAGGATATTTCCCATTTGAATCATTGTTTTATAACATAAATTGCGTAAATTGGGATGTGATTGTTTTTCCTCTTTCATTTCTCAGCTTGAGGAAACTAATAGGACACTAACTAGTGATGTTGCCAATCTTGCCAATGAGAAAGAAGAATTAAATAACAAATTGAAAGATGTTCAAGAGCGTATGTATTAAGAAAGAATGTTTATTTTTAATACCCCTTATGTTTATCAGCTGCTGTAATTATCAATGTAATTTTAACATTTTTTTCCATGTTTCAGAACTGTCAAGATTGAAAGATGAAGAAATAAGTGCAGCAGCTATTAAAGCACAGTTTGAGAAACAGCTATTAACAGAAAGAACACTCAAAACTCAAGTACGTATAATAAAATCTAAATATGATTTTGAATTTCGTCTCAGTTTATCTCTTTTATATTCTACTTCTAGCATTACAAATCGGTAGCAGTAGTCATCAAATGTACCAGTATTTGTGAAGTCACAATTATGTGGTTTTTGCCAGATTGGGATAAGTTAGATTTGATTAATATTGTTCAATTCTATGTCTACTAAAATTTTTCTTAATTTTTCCTTTTGGAATTACATTTTCTTTCAATTTATCATTGTAATTTAGTACGTTTTTCTGCTTTTAAGAACTGTTGGGATTGACCATTTGCTGACAACCTGAAAAGGGTCAGTTAGTTGATTCTCTGCCAACTCCTACAGTTGCATATGTACTGCATGAACATGTGGGGTACTAGGTACCCTTCACTGTTGGTGGACATAGGATATTTTATTAATATGATGCCATTGCAAAATGTTCTTCATCCAGAATAAATGAAGAAAGATCTGCCTATTAAAGTCTCTTAGAACCAAAAAGTCAAAATGGTAGAAAGCAACATCAGATCAATTCTATAAATACATATTTTTTTAACCTATAAATATTTTAAATTATAATTCTCAGAAGACGTGAGTAAAAATCTAATGGAGCATTGCATGGAGAAGCATAATGAGTAGTAAAGAAGGTGTATTATTTGAATAATGTAGAAAGTGTTTCTTTGTAGCCCTGTGTGTAGGGAAGGAGAGTATTTGTGATTGTTTAACTTGTTGCTATCGATGAGATACTGAGAAACTGTAAATGTAATTTATTTTATTTATGTATTATACTTACTTTTACATTTTTAAGGCTGTGAATAAGTTGGCTGAGATCATGAATCGAAAAGAACCTGTCAAACGTGGTAATGATACAGATGTGCGGAGAAAAGAGAAGGAGAATAGAAAGCTACATATGGAACTTAAATCTGAACGTGAGAAATTGACCCAGCAGATGATCAAGTATCAGAAAGAACTGAATGAAATGCAGGCTGTAAGAATACTTTTTGGGCTCTGTACTGAAGACTTCCTTTTGAGAAGTAGAATTATTTTCATGTCTGTGTTTTACTGGTTATAGACCCTATCTATTTAATAATTTTTATCGAACCAAGAAGCAAAATGTTGAGATATGTCACATCCAATTAACTTATGGTAATTAAATTTCTTACAGCAAATAGCTGAAGAGAGCCAGATTCGAATTGAACTGCAGATGACATTGGACAGTAAAGACAGTGACATTGAGCAGCTTCGGTCACAACTCCAAGCCTTGCATATTGGTCTGGATAGTTCCAGTATAGGCAGTGGACCAGGGGATGCTGAGGCGGATGATGGGTTTCCAGGTATGGATTTGCTTTCAGCCCTAATATTTGTCTTAAATGTAAATCAGTTGATTGTTTTAAGTCTTGTGACTGACTGCTCTGAAGGAAAAATGTCTGTAATTTCTTTAAGGGAAAACCTATTCCTTGGAGTAAGGATTCAAGTAACATTTCAAACTTATTTTATTTATTGATTTTTTTAATCAAAGTTTTTCATAAACATACAAAAGAAAACTCCACGTCTAGTTTTTAAATTATTATATTAGCTCTATTTTTAAGCTTTCATTTCATTTTCTCTTCTTTCTGCATTCTTACTTTTATGTTGGGTGTTTAGTTCATATCACTCAGTCACACACTATGGAATCCATGTCATTCACCTACCAACGTTCCTCTACTTCTCTCAATATTGCCACTAAGCCTTCCAGTTCTCACATGCTCCTTGACTCTGATTCTGACTCAGAAGAAGAATCTTTGCCTTACTTACCCATTTCATCGGAACCTAATGGTACAGGTGATATCCTGAAAATATTTTCATCTTTGGGGTTTTTCCCACTACCCTTAATTTTAGTCCTTTTGAAATTTTTTTTATGTAACATTAACTAATAACCACTAACTCTAATATGTTGTTGTAGACTCACTCAGTTAAAAATAAACCGCTGCATGAATAAAGAATTTGTTTTTAAGGTGTTTTCTCATGGCATTGCTATTATAATTGTTAGATGCCAACTTGCAAGAAATGGAGTAATAGATTGCTTAAGAGCGCATGGTTTCACTGCTTGTTTTAGCCATTTTCAACCAAGAAGAAATTCTTTCTGAAGTTTCATATCAAGAATGATGGTACAGAAAAAAGTACTTGGACTGATTCAGAGGATATGCTTAGGGTTTTACTGAGCACGTACCGACATTATCCTAGGCATATATCCTTCATAAGAAACATGAAAGAATTTGGCCCAGTTGTTACACTGAAAGAGATTATAGTTTAAATGAAGAAACCAGAGAGTTTCTTCATTCAGAGTCAAAGAGGCAGCCATGTGTGATCAAGACTGCAGTTTCCTCATCTAAATTAGGGGAATATTTCCTGTTATGTGTGGTTTTTGTGAGGATTAAAGAAAATTTATGTAAAGCATCCAGCACAGCTGATACATAAATGTTAAATAAATGATAGCTACTTTTACTATTAGAATAACTTCCCCAAATGCTATTTCACTTACTTATTTCATTAAAAGGCATTGGTCAAATGTGATTAAAACAAATTCCAAGGATTCGTACACATTTCTTAGTTGAATTAGAAAGCTCCTGATCTTGATATTTTGGAATTTAGAATCTTTTGGTAGTTTTGCTGCTTATTAACCAAATTTTATCTAATATTTACATAATTGGCCAGGTGCAGTGGCTCACACCTGTAATCCTAGCACTTTGAGGCTGAGGAGGACAGATTACCTGAGATCAGGAGTTTGAGACTAGCCTGGCCAACATGGTGAAACCCCATCTCTACTAGAAATACAAAAAGTAGCCGGATGTGGTGGTGTGTACCTGTAATCTCGGCTACCTGGGAGGCCAAGGCAGGAGAATCACTGGAACCCGAGATGCAGAGGCTGCAGTGAGCTGAGATGCCACTACACCCCAGCCTGGGTAACAGAGTGAGACTCCATCTCAAAAATAATAATAATAAAATTTACATTATTTTATTATAGTTATTCTAAAAGCCCATTTTCTCTGAACATGTAATTATTAAAAATATTTACTCCTTGAAAATGTATACTGTGTTGCCCTCTTCCAAAGGAAAAATAAAAGGAGTCTAAGGCAGGTGTACCAGTGAGAATAGAATTGCTGCTGCTGCCTCTTTTTTTTTCTTGGCAACTTTTCTCCTGAATTTTACAAATGCATGAATTTAATTGATGGAATATTTGACTTTATAAAAGTATAGAATACCTGTTTCCAATATGATATAACCTGGCTTTTGTTTTGCATTGCATAACTTTTTACTACTGATCCTGTACTATTACTGTATCCTAGATAATATATAGTGATAAATTCTAAAGGATATATTTTGTTTTGTAAATTTAATATTAAATGTTATTAAGTTCTTTCTTATCTAAAGAGAATTGTTATCTTTATCCTCATATATTGTGCTTATTTGTAGAATCAAGATTAGAAGGATGGCTTTCATTGCCTGTACGAAACAACACTAAGAAATTTGGATGGGTTAAAAAGGTAATTGGTACTTTGGAATATGAGTCTTTGTTTTTGTTTTAACTCCAGTCATTTGGCTTTTGTAGTTGTAGGCTATATACATGACTGGTACTTTTGTACACATAGAACTTATTTATAATTTAGGATTTGAAATGATATGATTTTATTTATGTTTGTAAAAAAATTTTTGTCCTCATATCTTGTTAATAATAAGACAGGTTTTGTTGTTAGGAAATTGTAAGCCTATTGATTTTGATACTTTTGCTGTTTTGGTGGGAAAAGAACTCTGAATATGGTAAAAAATAAAATAAAATAAAATAAAGACCTATTTATTTCTTTTCCTCTCTTACTATGATTATTGATGTTACTATGTTTATTTTTGATAAGGTAACTAATGATATTGGATCCCAAAGCCAACTAAGTCCAAAAAAATTTGATTTTACTTCTCCCCACAATTTGCTTATTTAAAATATCTAGTAATATAAACAAAATTTATAGTTACTTTAAGGAAGACTTTCCTAAAATTATATTAAGTACTTTTTAGTTACTTAGTATTTTATGATTTTTATCGGTAATACAGAATTTATTTTCAAAGAAAATCAATAAATAAGGTATGTAAAAACTTGAATTATTGATTTCTTTTCTCCCTGTTTTAACAGTATGTGATTGTAAGCAGTAAGAAGATTCTTTTCTATGACAGTGAACAAGATAAAGAACAATCTAATCCATACATGGTTTTAGATATAGAGTAAGTGTTTTTATTAGAATATTTAGAAACCATATCTTTTAAAGTATGGTAAGTGTAACAATGCAATTTATTAGTCACAGTATAGCTTATAGTATAGCTCCTACTGTGCTATTGTTACATTTTCCTGTGATTGCTTCATACAGATGAAAGTCTGGGATACAGGGTTAGCTAAAACATCTTTATTTCATGGGTTTTGATTAATTTTTGAAACTAATTAGAAAATTTCTGACATAGAGGTTTCTAAAATTCTTAAATAATTATAGAATTAATAGAACAAAATATTCTATGAGTTCCTAACATAGGTCAAAGTAGTCAGAGTTTAACTTCTGACATAAGTATAGAATAATTAATATATAATTTGATCCTTGGGTGATATGTTATTCCTTTATTCAAAATTTTTTATAGCAAGTTATTTCATGTCCGACCAGTTACACAGACAGATGTATATAGAGCAGATGCTAAAGAAATTCCAAGGATATTCCAGGTAAACATAGTTTTGTTTATATTTGATTGGTTTGCATTGTTCTGTTTTTTTCACATTTAGAAGTTCTCATATGATGTGACATATTAAATCTCTTCATTCTTTGATCCTCTTCAGGTTACCTTTCTGTTTCAGCCCCATTTAAAGATGGTTCGTTCCTTTGTGACTTTTGTGGTTAATTCTGTTTAGGAGCGTCTTCATTCCTGTCTCCATTTTACTTGTTAAAGCTTGTAGTGTTGTTTGTATCATGTTTCTGGTCTTTGCTATATTTTTGTTTAAGGCTGGTTATGACTTTTGTTAAGCATCAACTTTTTCCCTTCTGTTTTTTTTTTTATTCTCAGCTCTCTAGAAATTATGAAGGTAAATGTTGTACCTCATAGCCTTACCTCCAATTTGAAGTGAGGCCACATTCTTTACTACCTCATTTTAAAATTAGTCAAACCAACAATGAGTTATTGAGTTCCTTCTGTGTAAGAGCCATTGTGCTTGGTGTACTGCGTGAAAGTTGGCCCCTTGTTTATCATGTTTATTTGGTGTATAATACACATCCTTTCCTCTTTGTTTTCTCCCTCAACTCTCCAAATACAGAACTTTTAAAAGGAAGCTGTACTTATAGCTGTTACCCAGTTTTCTGTTAAGCATTACAAAACACCAATTAGTATAATTGCTACATTTCTTCAAGTGATTGTTTTGAACAGTCCCTCCCAGAAAAACTTTCTAACACCTATGAAGTGCACGTTTACCTTTTGCTGACCTATTCTGATAGTGCTCCTAAAGCACGGGTGTTATAAAGAAAATAAGGAGGCAGCATTTGAACCGGAGCAGTTCTTCTGCAGTGTGAACCAGTGACTGTCTGATGGCTTTTGCTACATAAGCTCTTGATTAAGCAGAATATGCTTAAGTTTGAACTTCAAATACATTTTCTTCTTTT
Source organism: Cacajao melanocephalus (assembly GCA_963573385.1). Classification (NCBI taxonomy): domain Eukaryota; kingdom Metazoa; phylum Chordata; class Mammalia; order Primates; family Pitheciidae; genus Cacajao; species Cacajao melanocephalus. The sequence goes on from CAUYLG010030048.1 coordinate 72,689, forward strand.
TGAATAATTTAGGCTAATTTTATTTTACTTACACTATCAGAATTGTTACTACGTAAAAAATAACATGTTTGGAAATCATTTGTTGTTCTTTTGGCATTCATAGATTCTGTATGCCAATGAAGGAGAAAGTAAGAAGGAACAAGAATTTCCAGTGGAGCCAGTTGGAGAAAAATCGAATTATATTTGCCACAAGGGACATGAGTTTATTCCTACTCTTTATCATTTCCCAACCAATTGTGAGGCTTGTATGAAGCCCCTGTGGCACATGTTTAAGCCGCCTCCTGCTTTGGAGTGCCGCCGTTGCCATATTAAGTGTCATAAAGATCACATGGACAGAAAGGAGGAGATTATAGCACCTTGCAAAGGTAAATGGTAAATTACTTGCTTCATCAATATTGGTTATGTTCAGATCATTTTAAGCACCTTAATTTTCTTTTCAAATTTTTCTTTATAGTGTATTATGATATTTCAACCGCAAAGAATCTGTTATTACTAACAAATTCTACAGAAGAGCAGCAGAAGTGGGTTAGTCGGTTGGTGAAAAAGATACCTAAGAAGCCCCCAGCTCCAGACCCTTTTGCGCGATCATCTCCTAGAACTTCAATGAAGATACAGCAAAACCAGTCTATTAGACGTCCAAGTCGACAGCTTGCCCCAAACAAACCTAGGTAATAATCTAAAATGTGGTAAAAAAATTGAAAGTACTAAAATATTTTGTTATTTATAGTCAAACTGCAAATTTTCATAATTAGTTTTCCTTTACTTGGTATTTTAGTGAACCATGGAATACCAAGTGTTTGGAACTGTTTTAATATGCATGTCATATTCATCAATTCAGATGAAAGTAATACAGATTTATTTACTAAATTACACACAGTAAATCAACCAAAAATCTTGAAAGATTTTTGTTGTGTTTATTTGTACAGTTAATCCTCACTTAACATTGTCCATAGGTTCTTAGAATCTGCAACTTTAAGCAAAACAGTGTACAGCAGATCCTCGAATTAAGTTGTTTCCTTCAAAGTTGTTTTGTTAAAACCTTGATGAGAAAACAAACAGTTTTGTTATGCTTTATTTAGCTTAAAGCTGCACTTTTCAAGAACCTGTCGATGATGTCAAGTGAGGACTTACTGTATAATGATACTATTTTCAGCTTTTATAAGCTCTAATTTAATGACTTAAAAGATAGAATTAACATTATTCACAAACCTCACATTGTCAGGTGCACATACTGTGTTTCATATTACAAGCTTTTATTATGTTCGGTGACTCGGGAGGCAGGTCTAAAATCAGCTTAAGATTTAAATCAAATCTATAAATTTAAAACAGTAACTTGAGTGTGATTTTAACGGCAACATAGACCAGCTTTAAAAATGCAAATATTCACTAATGGGTAAAGTGGCCATTCCTTGGAATTGAGGTAGAGTTAGGAAAATGGAGTAAAGTCAGGGATGATCATTATGCACAAAAACATTTTGATGGAGCCATTTTCAGATAGCTTCGTGAAAGTCCTTTAGTTAAATATCTTGATTCATAATAGCCATTTCTTGGCTTACTAACAACTTAAGCATTTATAAACATTGCTATCCATTGAACATGAAATGAACATAAGAATTTGGTTAGCTAAAGGAAAAAGCATATACTTTGATCAGGTATCTAATTTCAGGTATCCTTTTTGTTACCTAACACAGGACCTTCAGTATACGAATATTGATGTGCATTGGCTGTATGGTCAGAAATCTTATTCTAACCACAAACATCTTATATGAAACTTTCTTGAAGCTAATCTGTCAAGGAAATAATTTAGAATAACAAAGGTATAATTGGTGTTTCAGCAGTGAAAATGTTGAATATTTTATGTGAGGTATGATAAAACTAAACAGAATTAGTGATTATTGATAGAAGTTAAGCTAAAGAAACTCAGAACTCAGAGACACTGAAGGCCATTTCATGTGCCTTCTGTAAAACATCTGAAAATAAATTCCTATTATTAATATTGTAGAACTATTAATACTTAAATGGTATTTTAATGCCTTATAGTATATAGTGATTTCAGTTTCCAAAGTACTTCTCTGTGTATTCTTTTCTCTCATTTAACTTCTTACATATTATCTCATTTGCTTTTTAAAATCGTCCTGTGGAATAGAATAGGTACTGTTATCTTTGTTTTTGATTAAGATTCCAGAAGAAGTTTGTTTAGATCTAGAACTATAACAACTCCAAATATCCTTTTGATACTTTTTTCTTTTGTGCTATTTGACACATTAATGATTTCGCTATATATACTAACATATATGGAATTAGTTTATGAGGCATGCTCCCAATTATGTAACAGGACTTAAAAATACCTTCCTTTTCCAGTCTAAATCAGCATTGTGGTCTATTGGAAAGTACATTTACTTTTGATTTTTGTTACTTTTTTTTTTTTTAATTTAACTTCTGGCCTTGCCCTTTGAATTATTCTTCATTGATTTTTATTTTTTTAATACATTTTGTGGGGTTTTCTTTGTTGTTGTTGTTTCTTTGTTTTGTTTTTTTGAGATGGAGTCTCAGTCTGTCAACCAGGCTGGAGTGCAGTGGCACAATCTCGGCTCACTGCAGCCTCCACCTCCCAGGTTCAAGTGATTCTCCTGCCTCAGCCTCGAGTAGCTGGGATTACAGGCACATGCCACCATGCCCAGCTAATTTTTTTGTAAAAAATACATTTTGTCATAGCAACGGTAAGTAGTAGGGATTTCTTTCTGTCACATCGGCATGTAAATAAAACTGACTATAAAATGTACAGTGTATATTTTGTGAAAAAATTTATTCAGCAGATTCTTTGAAATTCTGAAGATAATGATGGTCACATTTATAATATAATTTGGATTTTGTTGTTCCTCTGCAACATTACTTCCATTGTTTTTGGCATTTGAGTCTCCCTTGCTTCATGTACTCACAGCATTATATCTTTGTTTCTTACATGAATCAATCAACCTGCATTATTATTATTATTATTTTGAGGTAGGGTCTTACTCTGTTGCCTAGGCTGGAGTGCAGTGGCATGATCACATCTCACTGCAGCCTTGACCTCCCGGGCCCAAGTAATTATTCTCCCACCTCAGCCTCCCAAAGTAGCTGGGACCACATACATGCACCATGACACCTGGCTAATTTTTGTTGGTTTGTTTTGTTTTGTAGAGATGGGGGTCTCCCTGTGTTGCCCAGGCTGGTCTCAAACTTCTGGCCTTAAGCAATCCTTCCACCTTGGCCTCCCAAAGTGCTGAGATTACAAGCATGAGCCACCACCCTTGGCTGGCATTCCATTTTGAATGTCACGTTTTAAGAGTCACATATACAAATGGAAGTATATAGATGAAAATAACAGAGGTTGCAATATGTCATTTGAAAATATTATACATATGTAGCAGGTGAAGGAACTGAGGATATTTTGTTTTCTAAAGAAATTATTTGAAAGTATGGGAGATCATAAATAGCACTAAACAGTTAAAGACCTTTTCCTTGGAAGATGTATTAGAAGAAGAACCAATCAGAGAGGCAAACCGTAAATCTCATTGAGTAGCATGGTTCTAGGGAGGAATCAAGACTCAGGCTGGATAGCTTTTAACATTCTACTGGACTAAAGCACATTCACAAATGGGTGGAACTAGTAAAGGATCATCCAAGAAAACAGGCCCAGAATTGCTGGTATATCTCAGCAGTGATCTAATATCTAGCTCTTCATTTGAGTTTGTTTAATGTTAGTCTTAGCATTAGTCAGTCTAGCTTTAGTTGAAGTAATTTGACATGTTATCCTTCTTAAAACAAATTTTGGCTTTGTTAGACACGTCAAATATATATTTGGGTGTATGTTTGTTAGATACATCAAATATATAGTGAACCCATAAATTTTCACTTAACCATTTTTTGGTAACTTTTCCTCAGTGTCTTTCTTTATGGTCACCTGCACCATTACGTCTTTTCTTTTTGTTGTTGTTTGTTTGTTTGTTTGTGAAATGGAGTCTCGCTCTGTCACCCAGCTGGAGTGCAATGGCATGATCTTGGTTCACCACAACCTCCACCTCCCGGGTTCAAGCAATTCTCCTGTCTCAGCCTTCTGAGTAGCTGGGATTACAGGCACGTGCCACCACACCCAGCTAATTTTTGCATTTTTAGTAGAGACAGGGTTTCACCATGCTGGCCTGGCTGGTCTCGAACTCTGGACCTTAGGTGATCCCCCTGCCTTGCCCTCCCAAAGTGCTGGGATTACAGATGTGAGCCACTGTGCCTGGCCTCATTACATCTTTTCTTTAGCTTGACAGTCCTGATTCTGATTCTCCTCTTAACTCTGTTTTCAGCACTTCTTTTTTCTATAGTGGTGAAGTTTATTAAAGTGATAGATAAGTGTTAGTTATTATGATACTAATTTATCCTCAGAACCACTCTGTGAGGTAGCTATTAATATATCTCCATTTAACAGATGAAGAAACTAAGGCACAGAAAGATTCTTTCCCCAAGGTCACATAGCTAATAAGTGGCAGAGCCATTGACTTTAGATCCAGATATTCTAATTCTGGAGCCTGGACTTGGAACTGAAGTAGTAACTGCCTCGTGGTGATAAAAGTAGAACTTAATTAATTGACAGTTCATAAAAATAATGTGTAGAAATGCTATTCTACAGGAATGTTTTCTTGGTACTTTTAAATGAAAATTAAAATGCCATGCTGGAAAAGTAGGAAATTTGTGAATAAAATGCTAATTTTTGATGAAGACAATTTGGTGATTGTTTCAATGCAAGACAAAAATACAACAGTCTGGCTAGAGGGCATTTCTCTTTATTTTTCTTTTAAAGATTTTTTTTTTTAAAAAATGGAGTATTTAACGCATGCAGAAAAGTATAAAGCAAAAATGCAACAAATGCTCATTTATCAAGTTTTAAGAAGTAAAACATGGCAGCACAGTGAAAACTTCAGGGAGGAGGTAGCTATTGTGCCATTATTATCTTATCTTTGTTCTTACTCATTTCTAAATGGTAGAAAGTTAACAAACTACTTGGGAAAATAATGAAGTTATAAACAGTTTGAAGTGTCAAAAATAAATCCATACATGAAGTAGTAAAAATAGATGAATATATTTTGAATTGGAGAAGAACTTCCAAAGAATAAAAGAAAAGAAAACAAACATGAAGATCACCTATCCAAAAATTAAGGCCTTGTAAATTTTAAAAACACCATGTTTACAGAATATACAAGAAAGATGAGTTGGTATCTTCACATATGAAAAGTTCTTATAAATCATTGAGAAAAAAGATTGCCTTATCCCCATACAAAATTAGGAGGGGCATGCAGGCATTATTATGGAAATAGCTGTTAAATGTAAAAAAAGTGATCAGCCTGATCACAGTAGTTCCTGTGTATTTCAAGGGAGATATATTCCAAGACCCCTAGTGGATACCTGAAACCACAAATAGTACTGGACCCTACACATGCCATTTTAAAAAAATCTGATAGTGACTAACAGGCATGGATATGCTGGACAAAGGGATGATTCACATCCCAGGCAGGACAGAGTGGGATGGTATAAGATTTCATCACGATCTTCAGAATGTTTTGCAGTTTAAAACCTCTAAATTGTTTTGAAGTTTTCCATTCAATATTTAAAGACTGTGGTTCACCACTGGTAACTGGAAACCATGGAAAGTGAAAACAAGGATATGGAGGAACTACTATATTAAACAAAGAAATTAACATTAAATTAAAACTATAAGATAAAACCTTTTTTCACCTGCCAAACTGGCAAGGGTTAAGAAACTTAGCAAGATGAAGAAATGGGCACTCTTGTGGACTACTGGTAGAACTCCAAATTAAATGCCCTTTCTGAAGCATCTTTGACAATAAGTTTCACAGGCCTGAACTATATCCCTGTTGATCAGTTAATGGTGGAGACAGTCAAGCAAACAGGCAATTACTGTACTATGTAAAATGCTGTTTATAATAGAGGCATGAACAGAGCTCTGGGGGAGACAGAGGGAAGCATGGAGAATTCTGCCTGAGGACATTATGAAAGATCTCAAACAATGGACGATGGATAATTTTACAGGCAAGCAAATAAGGGAAAGTCAGTTCCAGGCAAAATGTCATGTGCAGAGGTATGAAGTCATTAGAATTACTTGTGTATTTGTAATTTTGTGTTGGACTGGGGTTGAGAGAAGGCAAGGGCAGGGAGTGGTAAACGATGATGTGACCCTGGAGAGAAAGTCTAAACCCAGCTGAAAAGCTCCGTGTACCCTGTGCTCAGGAGTTTTGATTTTTTTCTTTAAGTAATTTTTCAATAAGGGATCGGTATGTTCAGGCTTAATAAGATCCTGAACTGAATACTTGACAATGAAAATAAAGAAAATAAACCTGGATTCAGAAAGATTTCTTCTGCTGAAATAACTAGAATTAGATGACTGATTTGAAGGGGATGCAGGAGAGGGTGAAAGGGAAGTCTTGTCATGCACTGCACTCGTATCTAGCGACTGGACTTTTAAATTTGAGATTGTGACACTGGAACACACTTCATAGGTTTTGAAGGATATACAATGCGGCTTTCTCCTAACGTATGGTAAGCCTGAGGCTTGGATACCCTGGAAGGTCTGCTGATGTCAGTCTCCCAAGCAATAGAGCGGAAAACATAGCTAGAAATTATGTTATACGTAAGTCTCGAAAAATGAGTGTATGTCAGATTGTGATATGCATTGAGTAAGTAATTATATCTGTTCATGTGTTTTCTCAAATATTGGTGTATGTTCAGCACATTTTAAAAGAGTAATTTGAGTCACTGTGTTTACTTTTTAGAGTAATCATCCATTAGCCTATTCTGTCAGTGTTTCTCAAAGTTAACCAGCTGTTATCAGAAATCATCTCAGGTTTTTTAGTTGAAAATGCAAATACTTGGGCCCCTCTTCATTCATATCTAGATCTCTTGGAATGAGACCTGGGAATATGCCTTATAAAGAGCAGTAGGTAAATCATATAAAGTTTAAGAACCAATGACACAGTGATAGGTGAGACTTTGGGGACCAGACGAGTTCCTTGGCACAAATTGATTCATGAACACCACAGTTATAAAAATGAAAAGTTACTCCTATCTTTAAAAACAAAGATGATAGCAATATTAGTTTAGCTTACTGGTTTAGAAAGAAAAGACCACATGTATCCCAACTCTAAGTCCAATTTAGCCAGAATGAGTTGCTAATACTACTTGTTTACCTGTGGCTTTTCCCTTGTCCCTAGTTTTTCTTATGCAGGACAAAGCTCTTGGCGACACATTGAGCAGACATGGTCCTGCTGGAATTCAGAAAGCTGCTTTCTTATTATATTACCCACCTTTTACCCCACAGTTTTTGGCGCTATGATAAAAAAATGTAAGCTGACATTTCCCTTCACTTTGGTGAGGGGAACATTGACAATGGTGCTTTCATAATTCTCAAGTCAAACTGGGCATCATGATGGTTACATGTTTATCTGGGGTATGGGAGTGAGGAGGGAGAAGCAGATTGCTTCTTATTATCCCAAATATGATCTCTGTCTTCCTATCTCTGGAAAGTGTACTTGGCCAATGTGATTATATGCATTTACTTATAAAAGGCAGAGTTTTCCTGTGTGCATCCATCTTAATTTTAATCATGTTATCCAGGGAGGGAAAGTTAAAATGCTTACAGCACGAAGTATGATTTCTAAGTCATAACATTAAGTTACAGTTTCTAAAAAGTGTTAGAGTGTAAATTTACAAACCTCCTATTGCAGATTGCTTGATTTGGCATTTAAAGACTGGGATTGGTCATTTGATGATGTTGATGGTGGTGGTGATGATGATGATGACGATGTTTTTGATTTCTGAAGAAATAAATGGGGTAAATCAAAAAATGGAAAATCAGTTATTTTAGTACTTCAACATAGCGCATGTGGTTTGCACTTGGGCTTTCTTATTTTTTATTTTTGAAACTTTGTTAAGTTGCTTTTAATAGTATATAGTTAAAAAGTAGTCTTCAAAAAGTTGCTAACTGAAATCTACGTTAAGTATAAAATTGAAATGCTATGTTCAGATTCTTTATTGGCTATACATTTTTAATACAGCTGGAATTATAATTTATCTTAGGAATGAGACACAGAAATCACAAAAGGAGTTAATTCTCATACGTTCTGTTCTTTCCGAAGAAGCCATATTCAGAAGAGAAATAAAATGTACAATGTTTTCAAGTTCCTACAACTATATTAGTTTGTGAACATAGCATGGGACTCCTTTCTCCCACCATCTCTCTCCTCTTATTTCCAACTTGCAAGAATTGAAAGCATAAAAACTTTATAAGTCTAATAAGTGCTATGAAGTAGCTATTTCTGATTTGGCTTTTTTGTGTGTGGTGCTGTGAAATGTTTGCTTTATGAGAATTTAATGTTATCTGTGCTGAAGAATATCAGTGATGTGCTGTGAGAATTGTTGCACTTTTAGAAAATGTAAAATAGTTCGGTTAATAGTAGCTAAAAGAGATTTGAATGAAAGTTGAGCCTCAACTTAAACCTTTTTCATAGAATGGATTTAAAAGAAATAATGTCTGTTTTAATCTAAGTATATTTCAGAACATCAGTCAGGTACTATTGTATCTATGTATAATCAAGTTTCATAGAGTAGTTTGTATATATTTACTACAACAATGTATTTGGTTGTATCCTATAGATAAGAAAAATGTGGTTAGGGTCAAACAGCCAAGTAGAACCTGAGCAGTAGGCCCATTTCCCTTTCAGCTACATGAGGCAGCTAGTAGTTAAACCACAAATCAAACTTTATCTAAGTTATTCTGTGGCATATTATTTAACTCTAATAGCTTGTTAACCATATTAAAACTTGTGTGTAATGTGTGTAACCAATATTCCAAAGTCCCAAGTTGCATTGGGAAAGAATATAATTGCATGTACCTAAAAATAGCAAAAGTAACACAGTAAGTATGTTTATGCATGATTTAGGTGTTAAACAATATAGTAGTTGGAAGACTGTATAGTTTAATAATGTGAATGGAATGCTTTTTCTAGGAATTTAATAATCTCTTAAATTATTTCACTGTATCAGCTAACTTTATTTTTCCTTTCATTCCAGCTAACTGCCTTCTGTGAAAGCAGTCATTATTCATGGTGAACATATTCTTCCAGTGAAAAAAAGACTGAAATATGATGACTCAAAATTTATTGAAAAGCTGTATTTTCCTGGAGAGACTGATACATACACTCATACATATATGTGTTCCCCTTTTCCCTGTAATAAATTACAAATCTTGGAGAGATTTTCTGGGCCCCTTTGAAGCAACAGGTTGAACCAACAGTGATTGGTTGATAGACTGAGGATATATGCAACTCTTCCAGACTTGTTCCATAAAGCTCTCTTGGCAGTCACTCACACTACAGTGCACACAGCAATTGAGAAGAGTTAAAAGTCTAAAGAAAACAGCTTTTCTAGCTTCAACAGAGAGATTTCACCAGCACATTTACCAGAAGAATCTGGGAATGGATTCCACTACAGTGATACTGACTGCATCTTTAAGAAGTGACCATTATACTGTGTGTATATATATATATATATATAAACATATATATATATATAGTACTCGAATACTGCAAGAAGGTTTTTTAAACTTCCCACTTTATTTTTGTATACACAATCGGATGTCATTACATACTGGAGTTGCAACTATGCACTTGTATAAAGCCATCACGTTGGAGTTTATATCACTCATTCTGTGTACCTGATGGAAGTTGCATGTTCATGTTTAAGCAGTTACTGTAACAAGAAATTTAAAGTTATATCAGTTCCCTAATGCTTCATGATAGGCAACTTTACCCATTTTGAATGCCTTAATTTAATTGTTTTCAAAGTCTCAGCCCTTTCTGTATTTAAAAAAAAAAAAAAAAAAGTGTTTACCAGCTTTTAGGATGCAAACTAGCTTTGTGGAAGAGAAATCGTGCAGTATTTTTACACATAAATAGTTATATCAATGTCAGCCTATTTTGATTAACAAATTTTTTTAAGTATTATTGGTTATAGAAACAATAATGGATGGTGTTGAAACTAATATATCCTTGACATCTATTATTCATTCAACCCTTTTTACAGACTTCAGTATTAGTCTGTGACTACAAAATATTTTCTTTGCTTTCAATTTGCTGGCTACCCTAGATGTGTTTTTATTCCTAGTAAAGACATTTGTGATTACATTTTCACACTTAAGATTCAAACATTTTTCCAAATATAAAGAAAACTAAGACATACTGTAGATACATTTTAAATATGATAATATGATCCTCAGACATACAACTGTGTGTGGCAGTATTTTAGCACTGGGTTAAGAAAACTGGTAACTGGGAAGAAGTGGCCTCAAAGGCCCTTAATTTGATTTTTATTTTTAAAATGCTGTCACAGTTACAGTTTATGCAGGACCATTCTTGCTATATTCTCGTGATCCCAGATAAGTATATGTTTTATACTGCAACAGTATGCAGCAATGGTGAGCATCAAATTTTTGTTTTTGTTTTTTAAATTATGAAGTCTTTTATCAGTCTTTCTTTATATAAATACACACAGAGTTTGGTATGATATTGAAACACATCATCTGGCCAGGCACGGTGGCTCACACCTATAATCCCAGCACTTTGGGAGGCTGAGGCAGGCGGATCACCTGAGGTCAGGAGTTCAAGACCAGCCTGGCGAACAGGGTGAAACCCTTTCTCTACTAAAATACAAAAATTAGCTGGGCATGATGGCCGGTGCCTGTAATCCCAGCTATTTGGGAGGCTGAGACGAGAGAATCGCTTGAACCTGGGAGACGGTAGTTGCAATGAGCCAATATCACACCACTGCGCTCCAGCCTGGGCAGCTGAGCGAGCCTCTGTCTCAGAAAATAATCATCTAATATTTCAATGAAGGAAGTAGACATTTTTCATTGATTATGTCTGAGGTCAGTTAGAGATGTTTGAAGAGTTAGATCCCCATGATAGATACTATTATGGAAACTGAAGAGCAGCCGCTGGCCTACTGATATCCTGAAACTGATTTTGTTATTCTTGAGTTCTCCAGTCTGCGCTCTGATGCTGTCTGTGCTCAGACTAGATGTGCATGCCATCTCCCTTGCAGCTGTGTTCTGCAGCTCTGGTTTTGGGGGACAGCTTTTTTTTAAGTAAGATTAAAAAATGAAAAATCTATAAAATTTATATAGAATAAATATTTCCATTCATTAGAGTTGTTAAAAGGAGACTGAATTAATATTTTATATAAAGATTTTGTTACATTATGGAAGGCTCTATCCTATTCTGAATTGGAGAGTATATATATATATATATATATATTTTTAATAAACTTTATTGAGGTGAAATAATTTCAAGTTTACACGAGTAACTGAAATATTTGAATAAAAAAGGTGAAAGTTAAATTTGGGATGCTGTATATATCAGAGAATATGGGGAATCATGGTGTGACCAACTGTACAAGGAAGATTCATGTGAAGGTCTTGGTGAAAAAGATAATTCCAAAGGGTGAAAAAAAAAAAAAATCTCTCCCATGGAGATTCTTCACATTATACGGTTTGACATAAGGGTTTATAAGGTTGTTTGTCCAACTAATGAAAATGCGCTTAATAAAACATTCTGACCTTGAGTAAGAATTTGCTTTCTACCGCATTGCCGCTTTCATGTACATACATGAATGCATGCACCATCAACGTGTTTTCTTTCCAACACTCATTAAATACGAAACAACCTGATTTTGTGCTCGTTTCTCTTTTTTCTTGAGGCCCTAAAGCTTCCAAGATAAATATTTGTAAGACTAAAAGTTGCTTGTTTCTTCACACCTGACTTCTAGAGCCATAAATACCTCCTATGGGGAACTAAGAAATCATGAATACTGGGATTTTCTTAGTTGTATTGTTTACTTTTGTCTTGTGGGGATAACAAGACAGAAGTGAAAGGGAAACTGGTGCCGGTATTACTATTGAAATTAATGTATAATGTTTTAAAAGTATTAATTTAAATAAACCATGTTCTCTAGAAACAAGTTTCTTAAATCTATATGAAAGTTTTAAAATGTTGTAGCTAACTAATGGATAAGCACACCAGTAAAGCCAAAATAAAGGTTAGTGCTTTTAAAACTAACCTGTGTTAAGAGTTACATGAATCTGGCTCTAAAGTATCTGTTTTGCATCCATTTATCTATAGATCCTAAAGAGAAATACTCTAGGTGGCCACACCACAGTTTAAGAAGTTATGTTGCTGCTGTTATTCTCTTCTAGGATTCTGGTGATAAAGTAGAGAAATTCGGACACTATATTAACCTTATTGAAACATGCTCTAAATCGTGTCTAAAATCTGATTTGAGCAAGTCACTACCGAGTTTCTCAGTCTGCATTGACACTGCTGCTGACTCACCTCTCCTTCCCTGGAATAAGGCTTCAGCTTCCCTTTGTTGTGAAGACACCATTTGTAAGCATTTTGAATATAAGCACTGTGTGACAGCGCTGGATGTTGTGCTCGGGGGGCCTCTCCCTGATTGCCATCCCCATAATAATGAATTTTGTTTGGAATTGTAAAAAGTCATGAACTGCATGGTTTAGGAAATCATAAATATTTGATCAGCTATCCCCTCTGGAACAAAAATTGCACCCCTTTTTCTTTTTTAAAATTTTATTGCATCTTTGTAGTGATGTGATTATATTTTATGCTTGCTTTTTATAAAATAAAAGAAATGGAGACATAAGCATTTTCATACTTTTCCTATGAAATGCAGTCCTGGAATACAGCAACCTTATAGTTGACCTAAAACATTTGCTTTCCCTATAAGATGGGATAAGCATAGTAATTAAGTCTTACAACTAAGGCCGTAGACTTGTGATTCTTCTGCCGTACGTATCATTTAATTCATGGAGAAATGCCAAACGTTAGCCAGGAGCCTGTCTCTGATTTGATTTGGGTGTTTTAAGAGGCACACAAACATAACAAACTCATTTGAATTGGTGAGGACAGGGAAAAGAGGGAGGATGTCTGTTTCGTCAGGAAATAGTGTGCTGATAGGTGGTTTTCTAGAAAGCGTCTGGCAATCAATCAGTGGAACCTTTCCTAGAGCACTTATTTGCTATGTGATCTTAGGCAGGTTATTCATTCCAAGCCTCGGTGTTTTTATCATCTGTAAAATGGAGATTGTGTCTTTCTTACAGGATTACCACCAGATTAAGAATGATAATGTGTGTAAAAATGTCTGAAGTGACTCGAGTGTTTGTTACCTTAAAGGGGGAAAAACAGACCTCGTCACTTAAGTCTGCTTTTAGTTTTTTAAAGCAATGATGAAGTACTAATGTTAGCTAAATAAAACATTTGTTGGAATAAAAAAATCATATAATTTGTATTGATGATGCTAATGGTCAGATTATAACTGCAAATGAAAAAAGATTAAGTTGGATGTTTAAAAATATGACATCTGTAATTTTAACTATAGAATGAATAATTTTGTTTTTAGATATCACGTTTCTCTTCCTGTTGGTCCCAAGCAGTAGTTCTAGAAGGATTAACCAGTTCGTTTAAAAACTACAGCTTACATAAAATAGTCATATTGACGATTGACAGTTTTAAGACTCAGCAGAATTCAAAATATGAAAATTTATTTTGCATAGGAAACAATTTCTGGTAGACATCATTACTGCATATAACAAAACAATGTCTTCAATTAAAGGGGGAAAGTGAGTTTTTAAACAGGGTTAATTTAGAAGAAAATACAGTATATAATATTTTTATGTTTAGGGTAAAAATACCATAATGTGAGTAAAATCCATAAGAATTGAGCAGAACCTACCTAACAAACGCTCCCCTTTACTGTATATGTTTTCAATAGACAAAACGTATTTTGTACCAAATTCCAACAGTGGTAATTATATAGTTGTGGCCCTTTAAAAAATGGCAGCATTAGGCTGAGCTTGGTGGCTCACGCCTGTAATCCCAGCACTTTGGGAGGTCAAGGCAGGTGGATCACGAGGTCAGGAGTTCAAGACCAGTCTAACCAACATGTTGAAATCCCATCTCTACTAAAAATACAAAAATTAGCTGGGCGTGGTGACGGGCACCTGTAATCCCAGCTACTCAGGAGGCTGAGGCAGGAGAATCGCTTGAACCCAGGAGGCGGGGGCTGCAGTGAGCTGAGATCACACCACTGCATTCCAACCTGGACGACAAGAGTAAGACTCCATCTCAAAAAAAAAAAAGAAAGAAAAAATGGCAGCATTGTACTTGAATCAATCAGAAAGCTTACTGGGATTTCCTCAGTAGAGATTACAGCTAATCCTAATAATACCTTTTGTTAGGAATTACTTAAGGCACAGTGCGAAGCTGAAGGACTATTTTGGTATACAAACTGAAGCCAGTTACACTTTTATGCTTGCCTTGTTATCCTTGCTAGAGCGCATGCAGGTGTAATATGGTATTATATAAAACAAGGCCATCCTGTTGTATCATCTATGTTAAACATCAGTCCCAGAAAGTGAACCCTAGTCATTTATTATGGGTGTCCAACTCTGACTTGGAACAAAATGCCACTCCATTCATGTTCATTTTTGTCATGGAGAGGATTTATTTCCTAAAAGATTCTGAAAGC
>CAUYLG010030049.1:0-110000 GCA_963573385.1 Cacajao melanocephalus
GGAGGAGAGGCATTCTGATTTCGGGTGTTCTCAGCCTTTTTGCACTGGTTTCTTCCCATTTTTGTGGCTTTATCCACCTGTCGTCTTTGTAATTGCTGACTTTCAGATTGGGTCTGAGTGGACGTCCGGCTTGTTGGTGAAGTTTTTTCTGTTTCTTATTTTTCCTTTGGCAGATGCCCTTTCCCCACAGAGCTAGGCCTTCCTGGGTTCAGCTGTGCTGAACTCTCAGTCCTCAGTGCTTCCAATTGCTGTTCTCCTTGTGGGGATGGGACTGGCCGAGCCCAACTCAAAGGGCACCTAGTCCTGTATACTTCGCACTGAGAAGCACTGCGCTGTGCCGGGGCGCCAGCAAAACAGCCGCGCTGGCCGAAAGAGTCGCACTGGTGACCCGTGTGGCTCCTCCGCTGGGTAGCTCCCAGTTTGTGGGCAACAGAAATTCATCTGAAATTGCAGCGTCCACTCGCTCTCTGCGCTTTCACTGGGAGCTACAATCCTGAGCTGTTGTTAATCGGCCATCTTGTATCTCTTGCTTTATTCTTTTTTTAATGGCCAAATAGTATTCCCTTGTTTATGTATACACATTTTCTTTCTTCATTCATCCACTGATGGACACTTAGGTTGATTCTATATCTTTGTTATTGTGAATACTGCATGTGGGTGTAGATAACTTTTTGATATGCTGATTTTAGACTAAGAGCATTTTGAAATCTTGCCAGGTTTAATAGTTCATCTTTAATATTTGCTTTTTAAAAAGAGAAAGAACAAAGCAACTCAAATGTCCACTGCCAGATGAATGGAGAAAGAAAATGTAATACACATGTACAACGGAATATTACATGATCTTAAAAAAGAGGAAAATCCTGTCACATGCTGCAACATGATCAA
Organism: Cacajao melanocephalus; assembly: GCA_963573385.1. Lineage (NCBI taxonomy): Eukaryota > Metazoa > Chordata > Mammalia > Primates > Pitheciidae > Cacajao > Cacajao melanocephalus. The sequence goes on from CAUYLG010030049.1 coordinate 886, forward strand.
ACCCCAAGGATATAAATTATGCTAAATGAAATAAGCCAGTCACAAATGGACAAATACTGTATGCTTTCACTCAAAGTATCTAAAGTGGTGAACAACATAAAAACAGGAAGTAAAAAGGTAGTTGCCAAGGGTAGGACAAAGGAAAAATTTGTGTTTACTGAGTATGGAGTTTGTTTTGAGAGAGAAAAGTTCTACAGACGTGTTGCACAAAAATGTAAACATCATTAAGATTGTACAGTTACAAATAGTTATGATGGCATATTTAATGTCATGTGTTTTTTTCTCATCACAGTAAATAATAAAAAAGAAACAACAGAAAATAGAAGAGCATTTTTAACTTATGAAGTCTCTGGAAAGAAGATAATGGAAACCGATAACTAGCGAAACAGATGATGGTTACTGTTGGGAATCGCCCTGTCAAAAAGAACACGGAAAAGCGTCAGGACACTGAAGCTGGCTTTTAAGTCAGAGTGGGGATCACACAATGGGGTTTTAGGAAGCCCAGTGGCCAGTGGCAATTTCTAAAGCAAACTCTTGGTTTTCCTGCGATTAATGAAGCTGCTTTTTTATCAGACAATTGCAGGAAATAAATACCAAGCTAAGGACAGAAAAACTTTTGTTAAGAAACAGTTGAAGGATCATGTGAGTACAGAAGACTGCAGGGTGGATCCAAAGGGCAGGATAAGCTTTGGTGAACTCTGCTTCTATTCTTCAGGTGATGAGGGGAGGAGTGCATTGCAGTTCTTAAAACGCTTTCACAAAGTGTACGGTAATTTACCTAATCCTCAAAAAAACCCATTATTCTGATGGGACAGCTGAAGAAGTCAAGGCTCTCTGAGGTCAAGTGACTTGCTTAAGATTACATGGGAGTGACTGACAGCAGGGACCTGGCTCTATTTCCTTCTAGTATAGTGCTCTTGTCAGCTTGCAATGCTATCTCCTCCGCACCCTCACTGCAGAATAGGGCCAGGAATACCTTCTGCTTTCCTGAAAAGGATGCCATATTTTGGTGACGCAAAGATAACATGAACACAGTTCCTGTCTTTCATGGGCTCTCAGTAGTAAGGGAGACAAGCACGTTAAAAGATAAATGTGTAAGAAAAACAGAAATGTTCTAAGAGAGCTGTGCAGAAGGCCCTGATGTAGCTCAGAGAAGGAAGCACTTAACTCTTACCTGGCAAGGCTCTGAGCAGAGGGGAGGTGATCTCTGGGTTCAGTATTGAAGTCAAAGTTCACAGACTGGGTGAGAGGGGGGAGATACTTCAAGTGGAGGAAGAGGCACATGCAGATGGAGTGGAGAGGAAGCAGGGGGTCTTTCAGGGCGGTGCAGGAGAGTTCATGAGAAAGAAAGATCATGGCCATGCAGGAAAATGCTTAAAGGTGGGGTGGGAATGTGGCTGATGAGGACCAGGAGGGCAGTGGATAGCAGACCAAGGTGCTTGGAGGGCCCGATGGATGCTACACTGGTGGAAAGCCCAACGCTATCAAGTACAAAGGAGGGTGATCCTCTTTCTTGAAACCCAAATACTCCGGGCCATGTTTCTGCCTGGAGTCTGTGAGCTAAGTATTTACTTTGCGCTAGACCATAGTATCTACTGCAGCTCACTTATTTGGTGATAAACAGATTGAAGAAAAGTGCACATTAAAACAAATCCACCCTCCCCCCAGCCCCCACCTCATTTCCACTCCAGATAGAAAAAAGACTGTCATTCAAAAAAAAAAAAAAAAAACAACCTATAGTGAGGGCTCAGCTTTCCGGAGTCACTGGGACAAAGGATGTGTATATAAACATTCACAGCCCAGCTCCGCAGGGTTCCCCTGATTTGTATTCTTTGAGAAGTCGGCAGGCATGAGGTGAACGGCTAACAGTTTCCTTAGTGAGTTACACAGAAACTTTATTTAACTTAACAGGAGTCATTAGTGGAATTTTATGGAGATAAGGACTTCCAGGAGTGAGTTCCCTTCTGGTTGGTTTTTGATTAAAAACAAGACAAGAGAGAGTTACACTGGGACGCTCTGACAACCTGTAGTTTGACTTTACAAATTCTGTGGCTCTAAGATGGCCCCACAGAGCCACCAACGCTGGTGCTGCAGTTTGATTTCACTGAGTTGAAAGCCATCTGTCAATATGAAGAGGAGTTAGAAGGTTATTTTAAACATGTAGTTAAGCTTTTGACTGTCTTTTCTTTCAGAGGCATTCCTGGCTGCAAACAACTGCCTCATCCTGGGTGACATAAGACAAGCTATTGCATGAGGTTCGACTGAGGTCCTTGCATGCTGGTCTGCGCATGCTGCCATGAGCTGCTTCATATGTGTTTATTTTTAGGGCCTGAACTAACAGAACAGGCTAAGGCCAATGCAAGGTAATATTTGAAATACTCTGTGAATCTCATTCTTACAAAAGGCCCTACTTCTTGTGAAGTTGTAGATGTAGGTATAGTCCCTGTCAGCCTAGTAAAATATAATACACCAAAGGCAGAGAAAACCCCACCCAGCTCCATTATAGAAAGGATCACCGCAAAAACAAATCTATGATCACTTTTAAAAGAGACACTTGTTGAAGGAAACAGGAAGATAGATACACCTAACTAGCTATGACAACTGGTTGAGTCCAAATACTTATTCAATACTAGATATTAAATAACAAAGATTCCTAATAGTATGTCCAATGTCTTGCATAAATAATAACTAGGTATGAAATTTATTTTTGGTGAGATACTTGTGCCTCTGCAGATACATGCTATAATAAAACCTATATGGATTTATGGCCTTTATGTAGACTTGTAACATTTATGATTCTAAGGAGTTCAGAAACAAAATGGGAGAATGACTCTACTGTTGTGGCCAAACTAAGTTTAAAAGATGCTCCAATTACATATTTATCTGTGTTTAATATTTATCTCCTCCACTGAGTTTGCTCTATGCAGGTGTCTTTTCGACTTCATTATTACCTGGCATTTAGTGATTAATGGCACGTAGTAGACATTGAATAAATATTTGTTAAATAACTGAATGGTACGGCGAAAAGGCAGGCAGAGTATCTTTGCATAGCTATTTTGTGTAGGTCTAGTCTAGATGTCACACCTTATAGCATATGTAAGATGGGCTGAATGATCTGGAAAAACTGCTATTGTTTGCTTTACTGATTCTGTTGCCTTTGTTCACTTGATGACCTTTCCTACTTCCTCAAGAAAGACGGCCATTGTAAATGATGAGAACTCGTGGACTCAAAGATGAGAACAGTAGACACTGGGGCCTACTTGAGGGTGGAGAGTGGGAGGAGGGAGAGGAGCAGAAAAAGTAACTATTGGGTACTAGGCTTAGTATCTGGGTGATGAAGTAATCTGTACCACAAACCCCCCTGACAGGAGTGTACCTATATAACAAACCTGCACATATATCCCTGAGCCTAAAGTTGTTGCTCTTGTTTTAAAACAAGAAAGAGAACCACTGGTGCTGACTGGCATAGTCAGAAAAAAGTTTAAGTTACTGCTTTTCATGCTTTATGTTTTTTCTCCCAGGGAATTTAACGGAGTATTTTTAGAGGAGCATGAACTGGAACTTTTCCCTTTTAGTTTAAATTGGTCATCTCAACCTTTAAATTTCTTTTAAAAATTGATATATAATATTTTAGATATTTATGGAGTACATGTGATATTTGTTACATGCATAGAATGTGTGATGATTGAGTCAGGGAATTTAGGGTATCCATCATCTGAATTACTTCTGTGTGCACTCTATTCTGCGGCTGAACAACAAAACTTACACCTTTAGTCTAACAGTATGTTTGGGTCACCTCAGCCTTTGTGGCATGTAATATTGCAACACTGGCATACCTTCCTCACCTTTTAGGTTAACTCAAATCCAGTTCTAGCCAGACTTCTGAATGGTAACAACTCTAAAGGTGCATTTAGAGTTTAGAGCTGGGAAATATTGCTGGCAACAGTTCCAATTCCCTGCCAAGTTCTGTGCTTGAGGCTGAAAAGCAAGGTGCTATTTTATTTATTAAACTTCCTAGAAAGACACTGGAGATCTCAAGAGAGCAAAAGTCCGGTCTGTAAAGTTGTTATATCCACAATCAGATCAGCTAGGTCCGTAACGGGGACACATATGGCAATTTACCACCACGATTTCCACAGGGAAGCAACCTTTGTGCCTTCAGTCTATTTTCATGATATACCCAACATAGATCAATCACCCAGAGCTCCCGACATTTATAACACCCTTTAGGCTTATTTATGGACCAAGCATTAGTTTTACTGAAAGAGACCAACAGCCACCATTTGAAAGGCGAATTCTTTTATCTCACCCAAGATTACTAGGACTGACTCGGGTAAGACTCACTGGCCCCATGTCAGTTTTGAAGATTCTTTACTATAATGCCTTTAGATTGTCAGTTGCTGCTCTCAGACCTTCCAGTACAAGAGCAGATATTTCAGATGAGGATGGAAACAATAACTTACAAGAGGAGGAAGGACATCTTGTGTAGGGCACGATTTTAAGAGGAAAGAAGCCTTTTAGACTCATCATGTGATGTTATTAGGACTTTGTCTTAAGCCTCTCTTCTAGCTATTTGGTAATAAATATACCTTACTGTTAACCACCATCACCCTAAGTGCAACAGAACACCAGAAATTATTCCTCCTATGTCACTGTAACTTTGTACCTGTTGACCAACCTTTTTTCAGACTTCCTTTGCCCATTAATTTTTTAACAAAATACACATCTTGAAAACTAAGAAGGTCGCAGAAGATTTAGAATATATATTTATTCAGTGCCTGCCTACCTTTTCCAAAGTGTCCGCCATAATCTGATTAAGCTTTATTTTAATGTTTCTATATTTAGTTCCTCTAAAGGATTGAACATCATTAGCTCAAGAAAATGGTTTGTAATTTTGGAACTCCTCAACTTGCATGTGTGAGTGGTGGGTGTCGGTTTCTTTCGACAAATGTGCATAAATTACCCAAAGTTAAATGACAGTAATATGCAGGGAACTGAAGCACTTGGGACAGTCTAGAGCAAGCTTGTCCAATCTGTGGGCTGCAGGTGACCCAGGATGGCTTTGAATGCAGCCCAACACAAATTCATAAACTTTCTTAAAACACTAGGAGATTTTTTTGCAATTTTTTTTAAAGCTCATCAGCTATTATTAGTGTTAGTGTATTTTATGTATGGCCCCAGACAGTTCTTCCAATTTACACTTCTACACTGATTTATGCTTTTTAGAAAATGAAAATCCATTATTTAGGAGGATTAAGTATTCGGAGAAACTAAGTGCCTTCTCAGAGACTTACTGGCAAGACACTGAAGTTACTAGGATGAAGGTCTTCTGATTTCTTGTTCACAGTTTACCGAAGTATTCTGGAAAGTTTTGGTGAATATTTTACCCTATAGTTACTATTACATTTATCAAATGAGTCCTTACAGTTTGCATCGAATCTTGTATATTGAGATAAAAATCAATTATTCAGAGTGTTTAAATGCTACAAATTTGATATAATTGCTAAGCATTATTAAAATATATTTAATAATTTTGTTTTGAAACTGAGATATTGAGATATTTTATATTCTGCTACCATCAGCTTCTGACAAGCTCTTTCATATTTCGTATTCATAGACAAACCTTTAAAATCTATGAAACGAGTTTTTTTTTTGGTCAGGTATCCTAAAACATCTGAAGGTAACATTAATTTTTATCTGTCAGGATGTACTAATGAGACCGTCAAAAAAATTAAAACATTATGCCTGAGTTCAAACTACTCATCTGTTTTTTAAAAAAATATAATCATCGTTATATTTCTCTTTGAACACTGGGCAATATTTTACCTTTCCAGGTAAGTGAAAATATATTGGTCTTAGTTCAATTTCACAACTGTGAGTTGCACAATTTCTATTAAAAAGTATGAATAACATCATTTAAAGTATGAATAATATCATATTAAATATATGATACATATTACCTAGTCTTTGGTCCTTTGCTATGATTCTTACAGCTATATATTGGGAATGAAATTAAAACAAAAGGACATTTTCAAACAAACAGAAATCAGTCCTTAAGTGACAGAACAGACTATCTCTACAGTACAATTAAAATCTAAATTTCAGAATTAACAAGATGTAGCAATATGTGTATTATCACCATTGCGCTATAAGAACAACTTACTTAATATGAGTTAACCAAATAGATTTTGAGGCGTTAAGTACATTCACTATAATCTTAAGATAGTTCTGGATACAATGAAAGACAATATATTCCAATAACAAAAGACTGAATTAACTATATACAAGTGACTACTGATTTTAAAGGGCTGGAAAAGTAGTCCTCCCAACTCTGCATCATTCTCAGCAGTACAGTATCCTTGCTAATGCAAATGGAAATGTGGGTTGACAGCATGAGAGCACAGCTACTAATACTGCACTGAAATGCTTGAGAAGCGATCACATTTCCCTGGTAGTGATGGAGGTGGAGGAATGACATGGTGAGGGTGGTTTATTTACCTAAAAAGGTGAAATTTCTATTTGGTTTTGAAGGATGAGAAAGAGATATAAGATGGAGAAGGATGTACAGGTAAGAACGAGGGCAGAGATAAAAATAGAGGCATCCATGCCTGATACTTCAGGCATTCCCTAGAACTCAGTTTGAAAATCAGTGCAGTAGCCAGTTAAAAGAATAAATCTGGAACTGAAAAAAAAAAAAAAAAGAAAAAGATCGAATGTGATGACACACGTTTGGAAACGCTGCGAAGACAGACACTTTTAACAAGATTGCTGGAGGAGTAAGGTGAACAGGGGTGTGAGGATGGAAACATGAGGCCAAGAATGTAAGAGGCAGATGGAGGAGAAGGAACCAGCAAAGATGATTACACAGCCTGAGAGACACCAAGAGAATTAGGAAAGAGTGGTATCACAGAAGTCAAGAGAGGGTTTAAAGTGTCAAAGAGAGGAGAGTGGTCAAAAACGGCAAGGAGCAAAATATCTTCGCAGGCTGTGACAACTAGGAGGTACCACCAGAGCAGTTACACCCCAGAGATGGAGGTGGAGACAGACTCGTAGACATGAGGAAGTAGGGACTCTAAAGGCAGATGACTCTTTCAAGATTGGTGGTGAAGAAAAGAATAGAGATAAAAGCAGACACAGCAGAAAGAAAGAAAGCAGGTTAGATGTGGGATACGCAGCCTTCAGTATACCGGTGGCCAGTATACTGGGGTCTAATGGGATCTTTTGTGTCATAGAACAACTGACCTTATTAAACTTGGGTCCACAGACTCAATCAGAAGGACACAGGATTAAAAAGATGGTAATACTGACAGAATAAACATGACAGAGTGTCACAATGAGATGTGTCCACTGCGGGGGAAGTACACGATACACACAGTGAACAAACAACTACGATGAAAAAATCTATACATTTAGCGTACTTTCAAAAATATTATACTTTTAAAGATAAAAAGGCAAGTAGCATTCTTAATAGAGTTAGAAGGTGATAAAGAACATAACCCAATTTGTGCCATTCACTGTGTCAACAATGTTATAAAATCACAGGATTGAGACAATTGTATCTAAAGGAATAAAAAGTTACCTTACATTTATATATTTTCAGTCTTACAGCTTTGAACTCTAATTAAAGTGAAGTCAGCTTTGTATTTAGGACATGCATGCTTATTCTAAATATTCCTTATTTGTTTTACTTTCGTTTTCTCTTAGTTTATAAACACTGTCATTATTGAACTCTGGAAACCTGTGGAAAGTCAGAATAAATGAGCTTTATGTTACATCAAAATGGGTTATATGTCCATTTAGAGTTGCTTGCTGATCTCATTGTAATAAGGTTTTAGGCAGAATTATTAAAATACTGGTCAGTATTCTGAAACATCTCTTACAGGTGTCTGTGCCACCATTATGAACAGTGTGGGTTTAGCTGCCTTTATGGCATAGTTTGTGTCAAGCCAACAAGTCCTAACAAATAGAGGGCTAAATTAAACTTCAGCAAGCAGTTTCTCAGTTACAATAAATCTTCAGTTCAAGAATTATAGCTTAACTACCAATTCTTTCTGTAAAAAGTATCTGAGTTCTTGAGAGGTGCTCAACTTCCAATTAGTTATTTGTGCAAAGTAATAAGGATAGTTTTTCCTTGGGTCACTGGAGAGCAAGTTTTCAAGTTGCAATGTGTAACAATGTCCCAAGTCCAATCAGCAGCTCAGGCTATGATCAGTGGCTCTTCTTCGAACCAAGGTGTGTATGTGAATGTATGTATCGGTGTAACTTGTCTTTGTAGAGGCCCTTGCTCCTGCCTCACAGATGTCCTACGCTTCAATTCATGACTGCTCAGCTCCCTGGGTTAGTAAGTCGTATGATCCCAGAATGTCAGTGAATTGTCAGCTGAACAACTGCGCACTGGGCCAAAGTGTGAGGCCTACTGGACTTTTGGTTAACACAGAGCCCAGAAGAGGATCAGACAGATTACTGAAATATGCTGTCATCACTTCTCAGTGCCTCTTTTGCAAATTACTAAATTTATCATTTTGTTATGATGAGAACCGAAGTCTATGAGAGCACCTTAGCTATTTTGTGATTGAGTTACAGATATTTCCCCTGGCTGGTTTAATAGCCGGGAGCATCCTCCATGTAAATGTGAATCATTCACCCCGTGCTCAGAAGTGTGCAGAAGTAAGAACCACAGAGGTCCTTTTTGGTGAATCTGTACATACACACTAAACCTTTACAGGGGTAGTATCCTGACATCTGAACTCAACCTCTTAGCTCATTCAGAAAGATCACCCATCTCCTCATGGCCAAAACAGGTCCACTTAAATTAACAGGATTTGGTGGTGTCATTCGGGCAGGGAAAAATCACACACGCAATACCACAAAAGCAGCAGGGGAGCTGTCTTGACAGTGGAGCCTACAGGAATTCCAGCCTATTTCTAGCAAGAGCCCCGTGGTGCAACAATTATGTTTATGGTACTGAAGGGAAAAGTAGTAAAGGAAGAGGAGAGTTATCAATCATATAAAGAAATTTTTTTAAATTGGGAGAATTTACTTAGCAAGCAGGACCAAAGAAGAGATGAGATTGGATAAATTCCAACAATAAAAAATCTCCATGAAGAGTGGAGATTTTATCCATGGAATGAGATAGATGATTCTTCACTGCTGCAAAGCAAATAAAATAAGGGCAACAGGAAAATTTTGAGCAGACAGATTCTTTAGTAAACAAGGGCACAAAGACCAGCAATTATTACACCTTTTAAACTTTTATACAGTCTAAATTGCATTATCTGTGTATGGCAAGGAATTTATATGTGTATTTCTTTACAATTGCTTTAAGCAATGATTGCTTGTTAGACTCTAATTTCCTTTTTCTCCCTAGGAATAACTGACTTAACTGTTGCCTAAGCTCAGCACCACTTACCCGGCCACCAGGGATCCTCCTTCACTTCCTCCCACTCTTTCCTGAGCCCCTAGTAAAGTGCCAGGTACTCTGACAGGCACTTTGTGTATTCATCTCAAATCTCTCCTGTAACCTAGTGTTATTTTTAATAATAATGTTATAAAATCATAGGATTGAGACAATTTTATCTACAGGAATAAAGTTACCTTAAAAACACATATTTTCAGCCTTGCAGCTTTGAACTCTAATTAAAGTGAAGTCAACTTTGTATTTAGGACATACATGTTTACTTATTGTAAATATTCCTTATTTGTTTACTTTCATTTTCTCTAAGTTGATAAACACGGTCAGTATTGAACTCTGGAAACCTGTAGAAAGTCAGGATAAATGAGCTTTATGTTACATCGAAATGGGTTATAGGTCTCTTCATTTAGAGTTACTTGCTGATCTTAATTTAATGAGGTTTTAGGCAGAATTCTTAAAATACTGGCCATTACTCTGAAATGTTTCTGACAGGTGTCTGTGCCACCATTATGAGCAGTGTGGGTTCAGTCACATTTATGGTATAGCACATGTCACGCCAACAAGTCTTAACAAATAGAGGGGTAAATTAAACTTCGGCAAGCAGTTTTAATCATTTTTTCCAGCAAATTCCAACTTGTGTTTCCTGTGTTTACTATATGTTCATGTGTATCAGGGCTCTGAGGCTCTAGCCCTGTTTGCGTCCGAAACTTATGCCCTGTTTAAACAAGTGGCTCTGGTTTCATCATGCAACAATTTAAAAAATAATGAACACTGGGATTTTCTAAATGAAAAAGCTCGCCACCAACTAACTGGACAAAAGGTACCAATCAGACACTCTCATTTTGACAAAATGCTTAAATATTGGGCCTATATGAATTTAATCTCGGACTTTTAAGAGAGGATTAGATAATAGGAACTTGCAAAAAACTTTTAAACAGAATTTTAAAAAAAGGTTACTCCAATCTCAACATATGTTTTTACACAAATCTGCATGCTCCAATTAATCTGCCGAACTGCTGGTGTGCGGCTGGACCGCCTTAATCATCTTTGTAAGCACAATGTACAATTTGTGGTCTGATTTCTAGAAAGAAAAGTGCACTTAATTTTGGCTTTCCCCATACTTAAACCTATTTTAGAAAATTAGAATTTAACCATAGCTTTACACAGTCTTAAAAAGAAAAACTGTATGCAGCTGCTGACAGGTCATTGATGTTGTAATACTCTGAGTACCCGAGGAGAGATTTTATACTATTATCCCAATGAATGGCATAAAAGAGACGTGGATTTTAAAAATTCATCTCCACTTGTCAAACATTATTAGGAGAGGAGAGAAAAATGGAGATTTCTTGGGATGATCTGACACAATGGCATGTTTTTCCAGTCCACCATGTCTGGCTGGCAGAACTGTTTTCTTCTATAGTGTAATAAACAAATGTTGGTACAATGCTACGTTTGAAACAAGGGAAGTTTTATTTTCTTTTTTAAGCGCTTGGCTCAGACAACAGTCTCATAGAAAATGGCTATTGTGTTTCATATTATTTGATGATGAAATGTCATCTGACTAAAATATTTCTATAATAAATTATTTCATTCAATAAAGCCATCAATAGTTTGGTCAGTTTAAAAACATAATTTGCATTATAATACATTCAGAAATCCCTGATGAAAACTCCTATATGCATTAGTTCATATCAACACACACACACACACACACACACACACACACACACACACACACACAAAGTGTGCCTGCTTGTAAGCTTTTTCTCTTGTGTTTTAAAAGATTTGCTTGCAACTTGAACTTGTCATAAAAATTCAAAATCCATAAATGCCATCACTATTGCGCAGCTTAGTTTAGAATCATTTTAAAGCAAGAACAAAAATGCTAAATTATAAGTTAATTTAAAGAGTGATGATTTACGACGAGTAAACTGGCAGTATTAAAATACAGTTTACTAGCATTTTCTTGTAAAATGTGAACGGCTGTGGTATCATCATATTTTTGTTCATCTAATGGAATAACCCCCCACCTTTTGGGAGCAGTCACATCTCCTCCTTGTAGTTTGTTTTTGCCACATAACTTTTTTTATAGTTGGGTTTATCATTTAATAATAATTTAGTTTATAAATTAGGAGGAATGAGAATTGCTTTTATTGTGGGCATTTTTCAATACTCCTTAAGAATAACTAGAGATCTTCTTGAAAAGCCAGGGCTGGTAATTATCAGCTTTGTGAAAAAAAACAAACCAGGATCCTATTTCTTAATTAGTCTGTTTATAATCCGTGACTACTTCTGGGATTGGAATCCCTGTTGAAGGAACAACTGCGTATACCGGCCAATATCCTTCTAATAGAGACTTGAAATATTTTCCTCCAAGGAGAAAATGTTTTGAGCAAACAAGAAGTCCCTCCAGCTCCTGAGACTGGTGAGGACAGGGGCTGGATCTATGTGTCTCTGTTCCTAGGGCCTTGCCCACCTTTGGGCCACAAGTATTTTGGCCACAATATATACTTGTGGACGAATGAAGAAGTGAGGGAGTAACGGATCTGAATAAAGATCGTTGAGCTTATGATGATTATCTATAACTCTGGTCCAACAGACCGGTATTCTTAATCTCACTGCAACATCATGGCTCCTGGCCTCTAGGCCATATTCTTGAATTTCATGTGTGTGCTCTAGCTTCTATCTGAACCTTTATAGGACTGAAAAGGTTATCTGTGCTAAAGCTCTTACTACCGTTTTATTTTCAAAGGAGCAAGAACATGTTTCCGTCATTTAGAAAGGAATGGATGCAAGACACAGAATGGATACCTACTGTTTCTTTGGATGTGCATACCATGAATTAGTTAGTTCAATGTAGGAAAACCACTGGAAAAAGGATCTGAAGCCCCAGACTCCAGGCGTGGCCCTGACTCTAATTGGCTGTGTGACCTTGGATAAATTTGCAGAGACTCTCATGTCCTTTTTCCTCATCTGTAAATAAAAAGGCTATAATCTTAGATGATCTCTAAGGTCTTGCTTAGCCCTAGTATCTTTAAATTTTATTACTATTCTTATTTCTAAAAGCAAATATGAGTACTAGAGTGCGATTTTTTTTTAAGTAGTCTAAAAAATGGTATGACTGCCCTCTCAGAAAGAACTTGAACTCCCAATTTTAACTTACACATAAGCCTAATGTAACACATGCATTCATCAGATTAGTCTTTTGTATTCTCATCTATGGTGCTAAATTCAACATGTGAGGTACATGAGGAATTTGTTTACCTTGTAATTATTTAACAATCTTTCCTGTCAAGCTAAATCTAGAGTTACATACTCACTGGTGATATCATGGGCTTTGGGGCGTCCTTGGACTTTTTGAAACTGTATGCAAAATTTTGCAAATGTGCAAAGTTATGCAGGGGGAAAGTTCATAGGTATAACTAATTTTGAATTCAAAATTTTAGGAACCTCAGCCTAAATCATGGTCTGTCATTTCTTGCTATGAAATGTCCCTGGAGTTGGACTTAGGTTAGATTCCTAGCTCAGCCACTTACTAGTTCTCTACCTTGAGCAAGCCTCAGTGTTTTTATGAGTAAAATAGAAATAACAGTATCTACTCTATTGGACAGTTATTAGAATTAATAAGAGATATGCATAGAATTATTATAAAATCATGGTCCAGAATCTATCTAATGACAATTAATTAATATTCAACAAATACTTTTTGTTTTTTGTTTTAGTAAATGAGGTTATGTAAGTCTTCAAGGTTTTCCATGCTAATAGTCAAATCAACCTTTGGGGAGAATCCTTTTCAAAAGCTGTTGAGAGAAGGTGGAGTGGTATATGTCTAAATATGGTAGTCTATAAAAGAATCCACCTGCCTAAGCATTTTATCTATACGAGTTAATTCAATTATACTACAATGGATTGCAGCCATTGGTTAGAACACTAATTTAAAGCAATTTAAAATGTTTGATAGTTTTGGTTTCTACATGTCTTATTACAGGTCGGTTTCCTGACTTAGCCTGTTGAGCCAATGAGATTTTCTGATCCAAGCATTTATTGGCATAAAGGCATGCAGACTCACTAAGAGGGCCGAGGTCCCTTCCAGTTCTAGGATTCTGCCATTCTCTTCTCCTGAATGAAGAATTGAAAATCTGCTTTAAATGGCTCTGAAATCTACTTTAATATCTAAATAGTCTCAGGTGTGAAACTGACACTAGTGTTCCCAATGTCTTTATACACCATACGATGGGTGCTTCAATGCACAGGAAATTGAGACTCACTCTCCATTTGGAATTATTCTTTTTTTTTTTTTGAGACAGAGTCTCGCTCTTGTTGCCCAGAATGCAGTGCAGTAGAGCAATCTCAGATCACCACAACCTCTGCCTCCTGGATTCAAGTGATTCTCCTGCCTCAGCCTCCCGAGTAGCTCAGATTACAGGCACGTGCCACCATGCCTGGTCCATTTGGAATCATTCTAAATGTAAATGACTATGGGAGTTCTGGATCAAAGATAGAAAACTCATTTGAACTTTAGAAGAAGGGAGAGAGGAAAATGCCAACACTCAATATGGCCACTATAAATCAGACTGGCCACTACACCCCACTCAGGAAAGCAGTCCGTCTCTTAAGATCATTTTCAGAGGAGTAGATTCACACTACTTAATGTACCAACTTAGTTGGGTGGTTTCTTAAGCCTTCACAGCATCCTTCCTCTAAAAAACAACAAAATCTTTGGAAAAGAAGCTGCAATTTTGCAGTCTCTGGGGCCCAGAGAAGTCTGGTAACCTGGTCAGCTAATAAGTGCAGGTGCTAAGATCTGAACTCAGATCCAACAGACTCCAGAATTAATGATTCTTTCCATCATGCATGTGGTTGCCAAAACAAATGGAGAATGCCAAGCAGTTGCATAGGAATTGGCTGGGGAACATGATAAAACATGTATTCCTAGATTTTAGACACAATCTGAGTAAGGTGGTCTGGGGGAGGCTCAGGAATCTATATTTTGAACAGCTGTCTCCATTAAATCTGATATACAGTCTGGCTTGGGTACTACTGAACTCTGTCTTTGGGTTGTAGTCTCCAGGCAAAGTTTTCTGTGGGGAGTGAGATTTGAACACCAAAGGAAAAAAAAAATGAACTTAGGTAGAGGCTGGGTTGTGAGTCGAACTTTGATGAAGGGAGCTGGCATGTTTGTAAGAGAATAAGAAAAATGTGCCAGCTAGAGCAGAGGGTCTGTGAAGGAGAAATAAGGCTGGAGGTGCATCTAAAAATTACGCAGCAAATAGGTTCATTGTTGAGGGAACTCTGTTTGGTAGTGGTCTCCTTGAAGCATGGTATTGAGAAGGATTCTGATGCAGGGAGTGGTGGCATACAGCCACATAGCAGACATACCAAATTTAAATACAAAAATTTATTTTAAAATGACAACATATGGTTTATTTTATAGTCTATCAAGACTGGCACTGTGTAAATGAATATATGATTAAAAATAAGACAAATAGTAAAATTTAATTATCTCCCCCAATCTTACTCGGCTCCTACAATCCTGTTTTTACTTACAGCTTCATGACTTTTACCTGAATTCCTCAAGTGCAAATACTTTCTTTTACAATTTATTTCCATCATATCTTTAGTGCAATGCAGAAAAGGAATCTTAAATATTTATTTCAGCATTTTATATTTTTATTGGTTTTGTAAACCACTGAAATTGTAGGGTGTGCTTAGAGTGAGTTGATTCCATATGCAGTAAATCAACTGGAGGACAGACGACAGTGTACACCACTTACAAAGTGAATCACTATAGCTAAAAATACAACTTCTGCCCCTCCCACCCCTAAAACCTGCCAACATCCAAACAACTACAAAATTGCACGCTAGAGAGATGTGTACTGTATGCCAAAATAAATACATACAAATTAAACTGGAAAACCTCAAGGTGTTATTGATTAATTCTAAGAAATACTTCAAAATCAAGGCGTATAGATACTGTTTTGTGGGATAATCGCAGGGAGAGAAATAAAACAATTGCAGGGGATAGGAATGTGGAAGGGAGCCTTATTAAAATACTTTAGATGATGCTAATGCCATTTTCGGCCTTAACCCACCTGCACCCAGGTGAACTGAAAATAGTTTAGATGAAAGGCAAAACAGAATAAAAAGTTGGTAGAAGAGGGTAAAATGATTAGTCATGAAAAGGAGTTTCAGATTCAATTAAATAGCACTAGGAACACAGACCCTCTACCTTCCCCCACTCTCTCGGGCTGCCTCCAAGGCTGATCCCATGTCACTCTTATCCTTTCCTGATGCGTGTCCTCCAAATCTGAGGTATCCACGGTGGGGGGCAGGGGGGTCTGAGGCTTCAGGACTTCCTAACAGCAATGGGTGAGAGGCAGAAAAGAGCTGACTGTGACAAAGTCAACAACCCTAAACATCATTGGCAGAGGTGTTACAATCAGTCTAAGCCAGGCCTGTGGTGACTTGGTATTTGATATTCAGGATTACATTCCTGAGCACGCTGAACCTTGCATTCTCTTCGCAAGGGGCAGAAACATCCTAAAATCAAGCCAGTGAAGACCCAGAAGAGATCATCCAAGCATTTCAGTCTTTCAATTCCAGCAGAATTAACTGGTTTATCAGCCATATCTTCCAGTTGCCTTTAAAGACTTGAGATACTGGGTGCACTGGCTCATGCCTATAATCCCAGCACTTTGGGAGGCTGAGGTGGGCGGATCGTTTGAGCCCAGGAGTTCAAGACCAGCTTCTTCGACATGGTGAAACCCCATCTCTACAAACAATACACAAATTAGCCGGGCATGGTGTTGCTCAACTGTAGTCCCAGCTATACTCGGGAGGCTGAGGTGAGAGGATTGCTTGAGCCTGGGAGGCGGAGGTTGCAGTGAGGTGAGGTCAGGCCACCACATTGCAGCCTGGGTGAAAGAGTGAGATCCTGTCTGAAAACATAAACATATAAATAGAAACCCTGAGATGCAAACTCAATGACTAAAACAGAGTCTGGTGTGCAGTAGGGGCCCAATAAATGTTTTCTGAATGTTGATTACATGTCGAAATGGTTGACTGTGGTCTTAATAGCCAGAATGTGGGCAACCTTTAAATATAAAATAGGTTTCTGAAAAACAGGGAGAGGGAGGGAATGGGCAATGCACTTTTTTTTTTTTTTCAGATATAAAAACCAACAAAGCATAACTCCAAAAAGATTTGTCCAACATAAGGTGACCTGAAGTGAGCAAGTGAGTTTGGTAGGGGGTGTAGGTACAGAGATTTACTTAGAAACCGAGGAAATTATTAAAACAATTTAAGCTCATATATTTCTTTGTTTTCCCCCATCACTGATTAGCCACAACACTGAAAATATTTTCATTCTGTTCACACTCTGGGCTCAGTAAATGTTACTGATGTAACTATTAAATACACATCCAGTAAAGTAAGCACTACTAAAAAATGTGCCTATCAACAACCAAGGTAATGATAATCCCTACTGATAAGTATTTTTTTCCTGGTAAATATCGAATCCAGAATAACTTTTAAAATGATATAACCTTAAGATCAGAAATATGGCAACAAAAATATGGGGACAAAAAGATGAAAATAGCACTTCATGTAGCAGTTTTTGAAATTCAATGTTTACAATATAAATAAGAAATTTAAAAAATATTTCCAAATGAAAGTGAATTGGCAAAACCACCTCATGCTATGGAAAAGGTTCAAAATGGCTCTAAGATTTAGATTTCATTTAAGGAAAAAAAAAGAGATCACTATGTTAGGGTGACTGGTAACTACGTTTACTATAATTTAAGTGAACTCATTTTATCTCTCTTTTATTCACGGAAATAATTATTTCTACCAAAGACCCTTAGCTGCCTTTTCCTCCTTTGAACCTGCATTCTAGGCCAGGATCCTATAAATGTCACATAAAATGAGTTTACTTTACTGAACAAGCATACTGCAGAAACAATAAAGTGACAGAAAACAATCCTTTTAGCATGAAGAATAACTTCACTTTCAAGGCTACAGCCTGTGTGTGATTACCAAGAAAAATATTTTTTAGTTATATGTGACCTGGCACTGGAATAGGACAAGGTTTCTGATGGAGAATTGAGAAAGCAGAAAGTTAGTTTCAAGAGGGCAGGGAGTGTTCTCTCTACCTCATCAACAACATAGGTGCTGAGAGAGGAACTAGAAGATAAATACATGAAGAAAGTTCAGCTATTCATTTGTAGCGAATTCAGACCATTCCCCGTACCCTGATTCTGTCACCACCATGTTCCCTGAGTATTCTCTGCAATACAGATTTCGGGGCGACACAGATGTCCTTGGCATCTGTGAGGTAAGACTGCCCAGCAGTGAAAAACTTGATCAAAGGCTCATCAGAAGAATATGAATAAACCATACTTTAAAAACCTACTGTAAAACTATATTATTCAATTTGTCTTCTTAAAAGTTTAGTGGTAACTTCCTAGAAAATTAAATCATATATTTGAAAAAAATTAAATGATGTTTCAAAGTAATATTTAAGCCAAATACTTGAAAAAGAAATCAAATTTCTAAAAGCAGCTTGTTACTCCTTCCACATATGGACTTTCATGACATATTAATCGATTACTAGAATAGTTTTAATCTACTAAATCTAAAAGAATGAATGAATATATACATACATATATACAGTAAGTAAATCTAGACAGAAACCAAAGAAAAATTCTAAACTCTTAAGAAAAAAATGAAAATAATGTAAAATTATGAAGTAGTTTTCTATAAATATCAATATATCATATTTATACATTTGGAAAACAGATAAAATACTTTTCAGGGTATATATCTTGCATATTGTCCCTGTGTAAATCTGGTAGTTGGGTATACATCTTGCATATTGTCCTTGCGTAAATCTGGTGAAATTAGAAAAAGCTGCATGTTATACTTCATTGCTATTGGACCAAGACTTTGGCAGAGTAACATTCACCTTTTTGTTTTAAAATAAAGGTACATCAAGACTCTTGAGTTGAAAGGTTAAGTGTGCTCTCTGTGTAGTTGATAAATGTAGTCCTAATCTAATCAGGGCCTGTCATAGGCACTGCTGCCTGACCCAGGCTTCTGGTTTCCACACCGGTAAGATCTAACCAAGATGTAGGCTCTAGGCCTCTGACCTCCTGGAGACCTTGTCCGTACGAGCCGAGAATTCTGGTTAACAGCCGGGGAACTCATAGTTCAAATCAGGAACATGTGCACTTAGCTAATACAACACATGGCTTTGAAATTAAAATGCAACATGATCGAGTGCTTCGGGATATTTTAACAACTAGAAGAGAGATTATAGCTAGATAAAACTGGGCTCTCAGGTCACTTTTGCTCATTCATGTTTCTTCCCGTTTCTTTGGACTAGACAAATTTAATTTTATTGTATTTCTTAAGAATTTGCTAGAAAAACAAAAGTTTGGTAAGTTATTTCATGGCTGATTGATCTCAGGGAAATGGGGATGTTGTAAGGTTTCTCTGCGACATGTGTCACCTATTAGATAGTTAGCTTTTTCTATTTCCAACTGAGCCAAACCAAATTAATTAGAAAGTGGTTTGAATTACAAGCTAAATACAATAAAAAGTAATAAAAACAGAAAATGACATTTAGGTCATCAATAATATTCCTGAGGTAATTCAGCATTGATTTTTTCTTGCTTTCTATGATAAAGAGCTTTATAAGTTGTCAAGCTGACAGTTTAAACCCCAGTTGCTACAGTAGTAACAACTGCAGGCGTCAAGAGCACAAATTTAATAATGTGACATATTTATTTCCTTTTTGTTTCTCACTTTGTTTCTCCTGGAGACCTGTCCTAGGAGTGTAAGATGGTCTGAGCAACCCACTGTGCACCTGAGGAAGTCTACTAATCACACGGTCATACATCTGACTTGTTAAGAGTCAAATCTGCAACTATTCTACCAACAAAAGTCACAGCAGAATCAGACTCAGAAGGAAAAGAGGAAAACTACCAACAGCACACTGGCATCTTCTTTTTTAATAAGAAAAAATATGAATTATGATAACTTTTGCAAAGTCTTCCTACCCTTCAGAGGAAAACTTTATTATTATTATTATTTTTGCTAAATGGAAAGTTAAATTCTTGGTTCAATTTATTTTAGACTGTCTTAGGTCCTGAAAATCAATGTTTTGAATTACTTTTAAAATGTTACTATAGGAAAAACACATGGTACAGACTTCCCCTCCAAATAGCTCAACTTATCAACTGGAGGGGAAAAAAAAACCAGAGTAGATATAGGTCTTGTTTATTTTGTTTAGATGAATTTCCAGTTTGTTAACCCTTAGAGAGTGCTGAAGGAGGACTAGTGACCCTTCATCTAAGTTTAAATCCTGTCTCTAGTTACCTAAAGGACTATGATTGTGACTCCCTTTGTGTGCATGTACACACACACACACACACACACACACACACACACACACACACACACACTTGTTAGTTGCCAGCAGGTGCCTGGGGGTGTGGGAAGGTTGCCCTGAATTCAGGTCCCTGAGAAGACTCTCCCCTGACTCCCAGTACTGCACAGTAGCCATCTGCAGAAACTACAATAAGAAATCTCGTTGCAGTTCAGCTTCAGGAGGACATTCAATGGCAAACTATGCTTCTGGTGTGCAGGAAGTAGCTTTCAGAGGTGTCAAGGACTGAAGACATTTGCCAAGTGGCACAGATAACTACTTGTCAGAGTTCTTAGCCGCAGAACAGCAGCTGACATTATAGGAGCACCTTTAAACACCCTGAAGGGTTTATCCCTCGCCTGACATGTTGAAAGGTCTTTTCAGAAAATGCACTTCTTCCCACTTTCCCAGTACATCTCATCCAACCTATACTATCATAATATCTCGCCATATAGAATCAGATATAGTTTTCCGAATGTGCCAGGTTCTTTAGTACTTCCATGCTTTTGCTTTTGTTTTGCTTTACTTGTTCTGCTTCTGCCTGGAATTATTTCATCCCATATTTTAAGGCTGAGTTTACTGATCTTCTCCGGGTAGGCTTAGAATGCCCCAGACATTTATGTCAGAATGAAAAGAGCCTGCACCCCAGATGTAGAGCTGTGCTGGGTCCAATACAGTAGCCACTAGCCATGTGTCATATTAATAAAAAATAAAAAATAATACAATTTCAGTTTCTCAGTTATACTAGCCACATTTCCACTGTTGAATGGCAACATAAGACTAGTGATTATGGTATTAGCACAAATATAAACCATTTCCATTATTGCAGAATGTTCTGTTGAACAACACAGATCTAGAGAATAAGGAATGGATATACTGCCCCATCCAGCATGGGCCCAGTAGCCCTAGATCCTGAAAATCCCTCAGAGCCAAGTGCCATTGGTGAGAGTGAAGAGAAACCTCAGTTTTCAGTCACTGCCTGAGCCCACATCACTAGACTCATATAGCTATTAGGGTCAGAAAAACAAACCAAAAGCATATCTGGGAAATTTTTTCCAGAACCCCCCTAAACAGGATGAAGAGTGAGGGGCTTCTTGATTCTAAAAGTCTGCCTGAACACTAGCAGATGAAATATGCATGTAATTACAATGCAGGAGAGGGAGGAGAGAACAAAGCATTGCTGTTATTACTATAGTGCTAATACTATTAGTTTCTTGCAACAGAATCTATTTGGGTTATATACTTTTTTTCTTTCCTATTTTTAGGAATCAATCTACTCTTCAAAACAATTTATTTAAATTACTAATTTCCTCTGTTAACATAATTCTTTTGGAATTTGGAGATACTGCTCAACAAATGTCATTAAAGCATGATGCTCCCAGGATTTAGGGAGAGGACTGGAAAAGGTCACCCTCTGACAGCAAAACTAGAGAAATCAACGCACCATAGATTGCTGTATTTCCTCAGTATGCATCTCTCAGGGCCTCACCATTCCAGGCTTTGTGGCCAGCACTGGGAAGCAGTGGGAAGCAAGACTGAGTTGGTCCCTACTGAGATGAACACCATTGCCTGCTAACATAGTCAATGTTAAGAGATGGTTAGAAAATGGACTGCCCTGAGGCAGGGCTATTACCCAAGACCAGGGGAGGTTCTTTGGGAATTTAATATATAAAGAAGCTACAGGTCTGTACCTGAAGTCCTTAGGCCAGACAGCTTCAAGAACTAAATTGATCAGATTTAGAAATTTATAAATATTGTACATTATGTTATACCCAGAGTAAGGAACAAAGCAGCACTATGCAATAAAATGTATTAATATTTCCAAAGAAAAACATATGACGATTTGCACCAAGTGAAGTAAGTAAAGCCTTCAAATAACTTTACAGGAATTCTGGTCAAGTTTTATTGCTAAATATGTTTTGATGCCACCTTACTAAATAAAAAAAAATACAGTTTTGTAGCTTTTTGGGATTTTGGAATTGTGGATAAGGGACAGTACATTTTACTTGAAGATATGATGTGTTGGCAATAGGGTAACTGTTAATATATCTAAGAAGAACCAAAGAAGAATAATTCTGTCCCTGAAACAAATGCTTCTGGTCTGTTGAGAGAATTCCTTTAACAACATGAATGCACAGGACTACAGAATTCATTCAGTTGCTGTGAGTTTGGTTTGTGTGCGTCTATCTTCCTTTTTATTTATTTTTATTTTTTTGGAGATGGAGTTTCACACTGCCACCTGGGCTGGAGTGCAGTGGTGTGATCTCGGCTCACTGCAACCTCTAACTCTCGGGTTCAAGCAATTCTCTTGCCTCAGCTTACCGAGTAGCTGGGATTATAGGCACATGCCACCACACTCAGCTAATTTTTTGTATTTTTAGTAGAGATGGGGTTTCACTATGTTGGCCAGGCTGGTCTCAAACTCCTGACCTCATGATTCGCCTGCCTCAGCCTCCCATAGTGCTGCGATTACAGGCCTGAGCCACCACGCCTGGCCTGAGTCTATTTTCTTTCGCCTGCCTGATTCTTGTGAATGGGTAAAATACAGAAGGCTGAGGCCAGATGCTGGTCTACAGAGACCTGGCCAAGGCACTGCTAACTTGAAACATGGCTGAAAGCATCCAGCGAGCTTCCTTCTAGAGCTGTGATCTCCAGCCCTGGCTGTGTACCACAGTCAGCTGAGAAGCTTTACACATTGATGCCCAGGCTACACAAATCAGAATCCCGAAGGGTAGGACCAGCTAGCAGTGTGCCTGGGTATGTATTATTATTATTACTTTACTTCTTGTTTCTTAAATGTATTATTTTTTAAATACTTTTAAGTTCTGGGATACATGTGCAGAATGTGCAGGTTTGTTACATAGGTATACACGTGCCATGGCGGTTTGCTGCACCCATCAACTCGTCATCTACATTAGGTATTTCTCCTAATGCTATCCCTCCCCTAACCCCCCACTCTTGGGGTATACAGTAAGAAATATAAAAGATGAAAATCTTAAGTAACCATTCCTCAGAATGAGATAGAGAATACCCTGGGTTTCCTCCGGTCCCTTTCCAATTCTTATTTATCCCCTCTTCCTCCCCTGAGGCACTCCTATGTCCTGCGACTTCTCATCACTATCCAGCAGTCTTAGGGACCAGTATTTTGTAATACTGGTTCTCAAACTGGGCTGCTCTTTGGTATCACCTAGAGTTTTAATGAGGACTGACACCAGGGTTCACCCCAGAGATGCTCATTTACATAATTTGCAGTCTAGCTGGGCAGCAGCACTTTTACAGCACCAGGTGACTCTAATGTGCAGCAGTTTGAGAGCCACTGCTTTAGTAATTTGAAGATTCCTAGCTGAAACAGACATAGCTCCTTTGGGCCAAAACCATAAAATCATCCAAAGTCATCAGAAAGAGTCTCGGCATGGTGGCTCACTCCTGTAGTCTCAGCACTTTGGGAGGCTGAGGCAGGCAGATCACTTAAGGTCAGGAGGTGGAGACCAGCCTGGCCAACATGGTGAAACCCTGTCTCTATCAAAAAATACAAAAATTAGCTGGGTGTGGTCGTGCGCGCCTGTAGTCCCAGCTCCTTGGGAGGCTCAGCTGGGAGAACTGCTTGAACTCTGGAGGCAGAGGTCGCAATGAGTGGAGATTGTGCCACTGTACTCTAGCCTGGGCAACAGAGTGAGACCCGATCTCCAAAATAATAATGATAATAATAAAGAGATTGTATATTTTTAAGAGGTTAAGATTGAGTTCTCCCTCTCCAGTCTCCCATTCCCTCTTTCCCTCCCTCCTTCCTTCTTATTCCCCCTTTCTCCTTTTTATGCTTTCCTCCCTCCGTCCCTCCCTTTTTTTTTCCTGACCAACCCATAGTTGCTACAAGAGATATGAAAAGTGGCTCAAATTCCATTGATTAACTCTCTTATTTTTCTCCCTTCCTTTTCCTTTCCCTTTCACGAAGAACTAATTTTTTTTTTAAAGAATATAGAGGTAAAAATGAGAGAGAGACAGAGGGAGAAAGGAGAAGGAAAAAAAAAAAAAAGAAAAATGAAGCAAGCTGAGTGAGGAAGAACAACAAGGCCCGAAGAGGAGAAATAATCAAGGGAAAAGAGATGCGGCTGAGAAAAGAAAATGGGTTCTCTTCTGACATAGTCCATTTCACCCTGTAGGTTCATTTCATAAGGGCTCAGTAGGGCAAGAAGAGGTTTTCAAAATTGCAGGCGGCTACCCCGGTGTAGTATCAGCTGACTGTAACATCATTTATCCCACAGTTCCTTAGACTTTAGAGCGAACACCTTCCCCAGGGCTCTTTGTGTTCTTGGCAGGCAGCTAAGCATTTTAGGTTGAGAGCTAGGTTCCTGAGTCTGACTGCTTGGCCCAGCCATGAGAGAATAGGAAAGAATGGTGTCACCTTGAGGAAGGTACTTCATAAACCTTTTTAAGCTTCACGTTGCATTGTCAGTAGGATGGAGTTAACAGTACATACCTGTGATGGTTAAATTTTATGCATCAACTTAGGCTAGGCTATGGTGGCCAGTTATTTACTCAAATGCTAATCCAGATGTTGCTATGAAGGTATTTTGCAAATGTGATTAACATCTATAATCAATTTAAGTAAAGCAAAGTACCCTCTGTAATGTGGGTGGGGTTCATCCAACAGTTAAAGGCCTTAAGAGCAAAATCTGAGGTTTCCCAGAAAAGAAGGAATTCTGCCTCAGGACTGTAACACAGAAATCCTGCTTGAGTTTCCAGGCAGCTGGCCTGCCCTATAGATTTAGGACTCAAGAACATATTAGCAACTCCTGCCTGAGTTTCCAGCCTGCTGGCCTATCCTATGAGTTTCAGAGCTGGCAGCCCCCACAATCACATGAGTCAGTTCCTTAAAATAAATCTCTCAATATATGTACACATATGTCCGATTGGTTTGTTTCTCTGGAGAACCCTGATAAACTACTTCTGGGGTAAAAAAATGTAATGTGTTAACCAAAAGGCATACTCAATATTAGCTGCGATTTTTAGGGTGGTATGGGACTTACGATATTGATCTGCCATTATCAGAAAGCCTGGGGATGATTCTTAACTCTGCACTCGAATATAATCTCTTATCTGTCTTCTACCTTTTGTACATTTTTTTTCATAACAGATCTCAGGCCAGTTCTCTCTAATTCACTTGATGACAGACCCAGGACATAATTAGGGCACAAATGACAACCAGGGTAGTAAGAGGCGCACAGCAGAATTTAAAGGGCCTCCTAGGAAACTCCTCTCTTTCAGACTCTGAGGCTTTCTCCTTGGCTCCTTCAGCTCCCTTCATTCTTTCACTCTTCTTTGCTTTTTCCTGCACCCCCAGCCAAAGCCTGGCTTCCGCTTGATTTGTTCCTGCAGAGCCTGGCTACCTCCTCCATGGAAGTCAACAGGACAGCAGCTCCAGTTCCACCCATCCACTCTGACCACCAGTCGAGGTCACTAACAAATATTTTCATAGCACTTTCCAGCAAACCCCTATGTCAAGCAAGGATGGGATCTGGGGAAAGGCAGCTTTATACAACTCAGATTTGGCTTCCCAAAACGAAACTTCTTTGCTGGCTCGCAGAAAGGCTGGCCAGAGGCAAGAAGTTGAAGGGGAAAAGCTACACTTGGGAACAGGGAGAATACTCTAGCAGCCAGAGTCTAGTTTGAATTTTTCCACAAACAGTTTGGAAAGGAGGCCTGCTGAGTGGAAGGATCTGTCTGTGCATCAAGTTTTGGCACTGGATTATTTAGCCCAACTCTCCTATTCATCAAACTAAGATAGGCCCAGAGAAGAGGTCTGATTGAGGCAGTAGCGCAACTGATCCTAGGACTTGGGCCAAAGGTCAGGCTCCTCCATGCAGAGTCCAGGGCTTTCTTCCACAATGCCATATGGCCTTTAACAGCTCAGCTGGAGTAACAGTGTTTAAAGATAACATCTCCTTTATCATGAAACTAATACCAATCATGCAGGCCAACCCTGTCTAGCTTCCTCTGGCTATCCGTGAAATCTGTAAGCCTCTGGATGCAGGACTCCTGGGGGTGAGGGGCAGCAAGGGCAGGTAACAGGAGCTGAACCACAGACGAGTATTTGCAGTGAGCACAATGTATGAGGGGTTACAAATAGCCCTCTCTTCCTTAGGTGGTTTTCTATCAAGAAACTCGATCAATGATTCCAATTTCTCAGGCCTTTTGCATTCCTAATAATGACTATTTAAAGTGAGGAAGTCATTCCTTGATGGAAGGCAAATTAGAAATACTTATTTGATCAGCCTCCTTTTACAAGTCACTCCAAGATGTCGTCTTTACCGTCTGTATCACCTTTAGGGGAATACATCTGAATTTCACATTCACTCCACATGATACACAAAAGGCTAATTTCTAATAACAAAGGGCACATGGAGAAGGTATTTCAGGAGATGTCAAAGTCTTGGTTGCTGGATTTAATGTGAGTGGAAGTCTGAAGGCTGAAGGTCCAATTACTCGTGTGAAGCTTTCCAGGTGGCTTTGCTTCAGTGACCTGAACAGGTGGGAATATGAAGCCCACCTGCTTCTGTTTGCACAGTGACTAATACATTTATAAACACTTAATAAACATGTAACTGTGTCAACTCTTAAAATAGTTCTTTCACAACTACAGTTCAACAGATTTGAAATTACTGGGTGACTTTGTAAGGCCATTTCCATAAAAGGGGATGGGGCTACACATTCCGGTGATGTTGGAATCTAATCCTTACCCACAGGCTAGAACTCCTGGTCCTCGTTAGCTCAGGTCCGACTCAGGAAGCCCAGAAATACATCTACATTACATAGGGAACAGAGAACAGACTGAGGCAATTTTATTCCCAACTGCTGAACTGTAACACATTTGGAAGGAACCTTTCCCAAGATTCGGAGTCAACTTTGAGTATTAAAAATATAGATCCAGTTTTTTTAACTGCTGGAAAAATTGGACATTCCTAGGCAAAAGAATAAAATTGGACCCTTATCTTAGAGTATCCACAAAAATCAACTCAAAATGAATTAAAGACATATATTATAAGACCTGAACTGTAAAACCCTTAGAAGAAAGCATTGGGGAAAAGCTTCTTGATGTTGGTCTTGACAACGATTTCCTAAATATGACACCAAAAGCACAAGTAACAAAAGCAAAAATAGACAAGTGAGACTACATCAGCCTAAAAAGCTTCTGCACAGCAAACACAAAAAAAACAAAACCCGTCAACAGAAAGAAGAGACAGGCTTCAGAATGAAGAAAATATGTACAAACCATATAAGAAGGGGTTAATGTCCAAAACATAGGACTGACTCCCAAAACCAAGTAACAAAAAAACCCAAATAATCCTATTGAAAATGGGCAAAGGAGTTGAAGAGATGTTTTTCTAAAGAAGACATACAAATGGCCAATAGGTCTATGAAAAGTTGCTCAGCATCACTAATCATCAGGAAACTGCACATCAAAACCATGATGAGATATCACCACACATCTGTTGGAATGGCTATTACACAAACAACAAGAAATAAAACAAAAGATAGCAAGTGTTGGCAAGGAAATAGACAAACTGGAACCTTTGTATGCTGTTGGTGGGAATGTAAAACGGTACATCCACTATGAAAAAGAGTATGGTGTTTCCTCAAAAAATGACGAATAGAACTACCGTATGATCCAGCAATCTCACTTCTGGGTATTTATCCAAAAGAACTGAAATCAGGATCTTGAAGAGATACCTGCACTCCCATGTTCATGGCGGCAATACTCACAATAACTAAGATACAGAAACAAAATAAAAGTCTGTTAATGGCTGAATGGATAAAGAAAACGCAGTACATACACACAGTGGAATATTATTCAGGCTGAGAAAAGAAAAAAATCCTGCTATATACAACAATATGGATAAATGGGTGGACATTAAGCCAAATGAAATAAGAGGGTCAGAGAAGGACAAATATTGCATCGTGCCATGTATATGAGGTATCTAAAATAGTCAAATTCACAGAAGCAGAGAGCAGCTGATAGTTGCCAGGGACTGGGAGGAAGACACAAGGGGAAGTCGCTGCTCAATGGGTATAAAGTTTCAGTTACACAAGATGAATAAGTTCTAGAGATCGGCTGTATACCATAGTACCTACAGCTAGCAATATGGTATTGAGCAACTAAAATTTTAACAAATTTTAACAGAAGGTGGATCTTTTGTTAAGTGTTCTTACCATAGAAAACACACACACAAATCCTCCAAATAAAACAAGCACTAGAAAACTTTAGGAGTAATGTGTATATTACCAAGATTATAGCAATGGTTTCATGAGTGGAAGCTTATGTCCAAACGCACCAAATTGTATACATTAAATAGATACAATTTTTGGTAAATCAGTTATATCTCAACAAAGCTATTAAAAATATGGATCCATTTTCAAAACCCCTAATTTAGGAGAAAGGATACTAATTAAGCATTTTAAATAACCTATAAATCATCAAGTTAAAAACATTAGCTAAATTCAACCATCATTACATTTAATGGAATATGGCCTCCAAAGACATGGGAAAAGCATTGGCCTGAGAGTTAGAAGTCCTGTGTTTGATACTATTTTTTGATGTAAACTCTCTTGATATAGATCTACTTTTATCCCCCACATCTCACCTACCACATTGGTTAGAATAAATTCTGCTGCAAGTAAAATCACAATAGTCTTAGCATAAACAAGAAAAAAGTATATTTCTCCCTTATGAAAATTAAACTCAGGCTGGGCATGGTGGCTCATGCCTGTAATCCCAGCACTTTGGAAGGCCAACATAGGCAGATCACTTGAGATCAGGAATTCGAGACCAACCTGGCCAACATGGCGAAATCCCGTCTCTACTAAAAATACAAAAATTAGCCAGGCATGGTGGCAGGTGCCTGCAATCCCAGCTACTGTGGAGGCTGAGACATGAGAATCGCTTGAACCCAGGAAGTGGAGGTTGCAGCGAGCTGAGATTGCACCACTGCACTCCAGCCTGGATGATGGAGTGAGACTCTATCTCAAAAAAAAAAAGAAAATTAAGCTCAAAGGCAAGTAGTTCTTGGCTGGCATGGTGACTGCACAGTCAGCAGGAACCTAAATTCCTACTACCTCCTCGCTTTGCCATCTTTAGCATACAGTTTCCTCTAAAGGGCCCGGAATGTCTACCTAGGCATCACCGTCAGGCCCATATTCTTGTCAGCAGGAAATGGCAAGAAAGGTATGTGTCTGTTCATTAAGGGCATTTCTCAAATAGTTGCATTGGACACTTCTGCTTATGTGCATTCCACTGGCCAGAAATGAGACCCACGGATACATCTTGCTGCAAGGAGAGCTGGAGTTTTTATTCTGTGTGACTACATACCTATGTAAAACTGGACATTGAATTATCAAGGAAAGAAGGGGAGAACAGATATTAGGGGACAGCTAGCAGTTTATGTTACAGATATTTAAGTTGTCGGTCAAGATTTAATGAAGATGAACACTATAAGAAGAAAAGGCTTGTTCTGGATGCCAGTAGGAGCTTCGCATGGGAATGGGGAGGAGAATAAACAAACACAGAGATTCTATGTATTCTATGTAGCAGATAAATGCATTTTCTTTTCCATACAACCCATTAGCATTTTCTTGCCCACTAAATACCTTTAAGAGCTGAATCCAAAGCTCTCAAGACTAGATGCTAGAAAACAAATGCATATGTACAAACTACCTTCATTTATGTTTGGTTATATGTTACTAGACAATTGGATAAATGAGTCTTTTGGCATCATAAAACGGTAAAAACAGAATTGTCTCTAAAAGTCACATCATGGTGCAGAAAATACAGGTGCTAAAGGTTTATGCATTTATAACACAGCAGATTTCATAATGACAAAAAAAAAAATCACAGAAAGAAAACAAAAATGCTGATTGGGCCTTAGTCCCTAGTGGACTTCCGGATTGGCCTATTGGCTTTGCTAACTTATCACAACCCGTAAAACAACTCACAGCATAGATACTTCACTTTGAGTGTAAGGTCAAACTGATTCCCTCCTCTACCCTCAATCTTCTTTTGTTTGAAGTATGAATAGAAGGATTGATTGACTGGAATGATGTTTTGAACCTGTGGTTTGTTTTTGGTGCACATAGAGAATGGATACTGACAGTCACCAGACTTACATAGGCTGTCCCTTAATGTGGACAGTTGCTATGTATATATAGCCTTTGCTGCCATCTCCTTCTAGTTATTGTTTGCCTCCTAGAAGCCAGAGCTACTGAAAGGAGTATCTAGTTAAGGAATAGGCAGGTTTTAGGTGGAGCCAGCAGCTGATCCTTGGCCAGAGGTTGAGTTAAACTCTACATAGAGGACACAGACATACAACGTAGAAGGGGACTCCAGTGAGCCTTGATGCCAACTCTCAACCTCCCTGAACCCCACATGGAAAGCAAGGAAGCCTCCCTAATCCAAAGCGACGTTAAGGGTGTGGTTTCTCACAACATGGAGGGTACAGTTCTCTCTTTTCTGGCTTGTAGTAGTGCAAGCTGATGGTGGAGAAATGGGGATTTGTTGTTTTGACATCTTGAGGTTCCTAGAGAAACTGGATTCTATGCTGTCCAGTCTGGGGAGGCCCTGAACTCTCATCAGGTGCCAGCAAAGCACAGCTGTCCTACAAAGTCCTGTTTTATGAAGCCAACTGGATGTAATCTTGACTCTCACTGAGTGTGGCCAGAAAAGTATGGGGCAGAGCTGCCTCAGCAAAAGTCATCTACAACTCAAGCAAAAACTTCTAGATAAATCAGAACACAACAGCCATGTTTATAAATCAATCTTAAGAGCCTTAACTACTTCAGCAATACTTGGGTGGCCAAAAAAGCTCACTGTCCCCTCAAGAAGCTTTTCTCAGTAATTCCTTACCATGAAAGTGCCTGTGTGTAGCAAAAGGAGAAGTTCAAAGTTTAAAGAATAGGAGAGGTTAGAAACAGAGGGGATAAAAGAAGTGAAAGGCATGAAGTTTAGGAGTGCTTACCACAAGGGCAGCCTTCCTGCCGAGTTTAGCTTGCCCCGTGAATCCTAAACCTCCAAATCCTTTCATTTAGAGTCTGAACATTTTAAATTTACTCTCTAGATATGACAGGAAATCAAGGCTGGTCCCATTGGTGTTCTAGAATTGCCACATTCTGCCTGCAATAGACTTCTGGGCCCAGCCTGTGAGCTTAACACCGTTTATAACCCCATTTCATTGTACAAAGAACTCCACAGTCACAGCTGCTATTAGATCTATAAAATTTATTAGTCTTTTACAATTGGTAGCAATCTCTATTTTATTTTTTCCTTTTTCCAAATGAAAACAATGGGCCTTTTCAAGAAAGTATAACACAATCTTGTGTATCAGTATGCAACAGTAATAGTTAATGTCCTATAAAATTGTTCAGGCTTTTTCCTGGAGTAAGAAGTAAACAGGAAAGGCAATTGGCATTAGAAGATGCCTCTCTGTCTGCATGAAAGCAGGACCGGCAAGAGATGATGAAGTGCTTTCGTTCCGGTGTCACAAAGGGATGGGGCTGCCCATAAGACCATCTTCCAGTGTCAGTTCAGTGAACTTTGGGAAACTTCCCTCCTTGACTCCATGACAGAGGCTCCTTGAAGTACACTAATGAAAGCATTTCCCCTGATTTCCTCTCTTTTCTGGCTTGTGGCAGCAAAGAAGAAAGACCATATCATCTGCTGGCTGATGAAAACTTGAATAGCTGTATACTGTCACCAGATCATTTGGAGGAAAAATGATAAATGCCCTAAAGAAAGCCCTGGGATGCTATATGTAAATCTGAGGTAAGAAGCAATAAGGTCTGTGACAACATTAAGCAAGTTACTAGCAATGAAGCAATTATATGCGCGACTGAAACAATCTATAGTGACAGCTATAACAAAGGCAAAGGAAAGTGGGCAGGAGACTGCTTGGAATAATCTGAAATATCTAGTGTCCTGAGCAGAGAGAAGTGTGACCTGTCCTAGAGCTTGAGGGTCAGAAAGAGCTGGAATTATAACCAGAGACTGAAGGTCTATATCATACAACTTTCTAATAAGTGCCTTAGCTTTCAGATGTGCCAGTGAAGGTGTATCTTATAAAATGACCGATGGCAAAGAATCACAAAGTAAAATGCAAGCACTCTGAATAAAAACAAGGGAAAGGAAAGTAAAAATGAGAGTGTAAAAACGATCAATGAAGTGATGGCAGCTGACTTGGGCCAGCGCGCTGAGAAACGCACATACTCACACACTACTTGTGGAAGAAGAAATTGCTACGATCATTCTGTGACAGGCAGTTTACAAATATGTATCCATGGCCTTAAAACTCTGTGATCCCTTTGATCACAGAGAATCTATTGGGAAATCTATTATCTGGATATTATCCTAAATATTTATCCTAAATAAATATGGATATGAAAAGAGATTTAATGAAGTGTTCAATAACAGCAACAACCATTTCTTAGGTGCTTCTTATGTCCTTCACAGGAAAAAATGCTTATTCTGGATGCTGATGGAGGCCTGAGTTGGGAAATGAATAAACACTTAAACGTTCTGTGGGACAGATAAATGCATACTTCTGGCAGCAAAACACATAACCTTTCTTTGCCTCTAAAATAACTTTAGAGAGGAATAAAAGTTCTGAAGAATTAGATGGTAGAAAAGAAACACATATGTGCAAGCTACCTTCGTTTGTTTGTTTTAGGTTACTAGACAACTGGATAAATGAAAATGTTTTGGCATCAAGAAAACAGTTCTTTTAATTGAATATGAAAGGGAAAAAACAGAATTATCACTAAAAGTCACATCATGGTGCAGAAAATACAGGTGCCATAGCTTTATGCGTTTATTACAGCAGATTTTACAAGACAGAAGAGAAGGAAAATGTTGACTGAGACTATTGTGCTATCTATGTCTTGACTCATTTCACAATGAGGATGTTCATCTCAGTGCTATTTATGTTGATCTCCTAAATACCCATTAAAGGTGACTGGTTAAATAAATTCTATTTCCATATAATGCAAGCATTAGGAGCCTACTACAAAGGATTACATAGAGGTATATTTATAGATATGAAATAATCTCAACATCCTTTGAGCTGGAAAACACAGGCATATTCTATAGTATATAGAGTATGATACCTGATATGGTTTGGTGCTATGTCCCCACCCAAATCTCATGTTGAATTGTGATCCCAATTGTTGGAGGTGGGGCCTGGTGGGAAGTGATTGGATTACAGGGGAGGTAGTTTATATCCTTATGTACCGTTTTCCAGCCTGCTCTGAGATTAATATCACATTGATACAATCAGAGGAAAAGGTGCTGGTAGGAGTTTTTGCCTATGAATAGCAGTATTATACAGCAGTCCCCTCTTATCCAGGGGGGATACTTTGTAAGACACCCAGTGGATGCCTAAAACCACGCGAGTACCAAACCCTATATGCACTATGTTTCTTCCTATACATACTTACCTATAATAAAGTTTAATTTATAAATTAGGCATATAAGAAATTAACAATAAAAAAGAACCATTATGACAATATACTATAATAAAAGTCACATGAATGTGGTTTCTCTCTTTCTCAAAACTGTCTTATTATTCTATACTCACTCTCTTCCTGTGATGATTTGAGATGATAAAATGTCCACGTGATGAGATGAAGTGAGGTCAGTGACTCAGGCCTTGTGGCGTAGCGTTAGGCTACAACTGCTCTCCTGATAGTATGTCAGAAGGAGGATCATCTGCTTCGGGTAACCCTGGGTCACCGAGCCAAGAGGAGGTGGATGGCTACATGTCAGGAGCAGAAGATGTGGCTGCTAACAGGCGGGCTGTGTACACAGCATGGATGTGCTGGGCAAGGGGATGACTCACGCGTGGGCGGGATGGAGCGGTCTGCTGTGAAATTTCATCACGCTCCTCAGAACAGTGCTCAACTTAAAACTTATCAGCGGTTTATTTCTGGAATTTTCCATTTAGTATTTTGAGTCAGCAGTTGACCACAGGTAACTGCAACTTTGGAAAGCAAAACCTTGGATTAGAAGGGGACTACTGCATTTTGTATGTGATTGATAACAAGCAAGAAAAGAGTTTGTGAGGGCCCAACCCAAGTGGCTACAACTCACTACTGTCAAGAGTTAACACTACCCTTGTGTAAAGGCTGCCATCATCACATTACATGGCTGGATTTTTGTTTATTCTTCAACAGGCTATGCACACCATCTTTCCATTCCTGGGCCTCCATAACCCTAACCATTATTCCCACGATGTAAAACAGAGCACAGATTTAAGGCGACAAAGCCATGGTTGGCAGACATGAAGTATGTGTCGAGAACAGGATCCTCTGAGTACGGCACAGCCATTATGAAGTAACTGACCTATATGAAACTGCTACTATGGTTCACAAATTTATTGTCAGGTTCCAGCCTCTAGCTGTTCTCTGATTGTTCTAAATACTTGACAAACTGAAGCCTTTTCACTTTCTGTTGAAATTGCCTCATCTCCCTGTCAGAGCGCCATGGGGGACTCCATTACTTTTCTGACTTCTCTCCCCTTCTGACAAGTCATTTAGCTGGCTTCTTGTTGTGAAGGCTGTCCATGTCAAATTAGCCAGGGCCCCTATTGTCCTTATTACCACTCGAAAAGCCATCATGAGTAATGCTACGGGGTCCCTCAGTTGTCATCATTTGTCAGAAAGAAAGGGAGTGTGGTTACATATAGCTGACAGGTAATTTCAGTGTCTACAATTACCCCAATTAGTCTTGTCATAAACAATTCGATAAATGCACACCAATACAAACAGATAAACACACCAAGGTCTCTCACTATTAATGCTGTGTAATGGGTAAATCAGTGATCTGATGCTGTATTTTATTAATTTTTTTTAAGCCATCCTCAGCTGGGAGCTGGCCCTTGCTACCTGGTCAGCACAAATTGTACCATCTACTTTCATTAGCTCATCACCACAAGGAAATTTGAAAGGCTGTGACAAAATTCATTTAGAGAGAGACGGAGAGAGCAGATTGTTATAACACCTGCTTTAGGCAAGGATACAACAAAGGTTTTCTTTTTGTCAGTTCTAAGCAACTACGGGCTTTAAAGTTCACTATTTTGTGTTAAAACACCAACATGTGAAACGTGAGAGAAACAGGGAGTCGAAAACGATCTCCACACTGAAATTAGAAACATGATTTGGAAAAAACAAAAACAAAAACAAAAAGAGAAAACCTACTGCCAAACGTGCCAGTCAGCAACCAGATATTTTAAAACAAGATTGCGGACTGGTAATTTCACATTTAAGATGATTACAGTTCTCTTCAACTAAGGGTTCCCCCCTCCCTTTAAAAAACCTGTATCTTAAAACCATATAAATAAAGCTTGCCATGTTCAGTGTCAAACTTATTTATCTACTCCAGTACTCATAGGAATTTGTTTAATAAAGGCATCAACGCTTCTCCTGGATGGACTCAACACAGAGGTGATTAAGACCTGGTAAGTGTGGCACACTGGTTCTCTTCCATGTTCTCAAAATACCAGGGAATGAACCTGTTTTAACACAACACCCTCTAGGAGCACTCTTCAGTTACACTCTATATTCAACCCTGAATGAAGCGCCCTTAAGTTCGCTCTTGTGATCCACATAAATAAAGGCTCAAGATTCAACATCTGTAGCGTCCACTGCACCCTGTCTGTTTGCTGACCGCAATCTTAAGTGATGGCTAAAAAACCCAACATGAGGATATTGTTGTAGGAAATTGCTCTTGGCAACTATTTGTTCAAGCTCAAGATTTCTTTTTTTTTTTAAACCAACACTAAGAACCCACCAGAAAATAGGACAGGTCTCCCTAATGAGTAATCTATTTTAGCACAGTCTTGTCTAGGCATGACAGTTTACTGAGAGGCTTGAAAAACTCGTAATTACCAGTGTTACAGGGCAATTAATGTATATTACACTGCACTACTCATGGCAGCAACTGTCATTTTCTCAATAAAAATGAGTACTCTTCAGCTAAAGGTGACATTAATTGGGACTTTAATGACTATGCAGAGGAGCTGAAGCCAAATATGAACAAAACAGCGATTCAATGAGCGACTTCAGAAACGAGAAAATTGTACTAAAATGAGATTAATTGCTGTTTAGAAAAAGGAAAGAACCTAAAAAGCTATTAAATTGCAGGGTTTGGGTGCCCGGGTGATGGTTGTGATGTTAATCTTGCATTCTCACAGCAGGCAAATATTCACTAAATTCAGAGCCTTTTGACAGCAGGAAAAATCATGTATGCTTAACTTCAATCCATCAAAAATATATTTCAGCTTTTATCAGTGTTCTAAATACTTCTGCAATTTCAAAAATTACTGCTCCATTCCTTGGCTGTCATCATGCAAATGTGAACACTGTCAATATTGCTATGAAAAATTTCCCAGCTTCAAAAGGCCTACTTCAGTGATAAAGAAAGAAAAACGTGAAGATTAGAATTGCAAAACACACACTACTAATATAACAGAAATCAAACAATAAGAATTTAATGTTTAAGTTGTGGAAACTGCTAAAATAGAAAATGATGGGGTGGGCCTTCTTTTTGGTAGAAAAATCAAAGAAAAATAATTCCCAAATTCTTTCAAGGCGTGTAACTTTATGCTTAATTAATCATCACCAATAATTAGGACAGAATTTTGCAGCTTGACTTCAGGTACTATAATTGTTAATACTGTTCTCTAGTTTCTAAAAGCCTTTTGATCCTTGCTTCTATGTTCTTTAGAAACAATTGTATAATTGTTTTTCTTTACGGCCTTTTCAAATATCATGAATATTGTGTATGTAAAATATAGCACTTAAACTTTGACATGGAAAGGGGATAAACATATTTGATAATTCTGAAGTTATATATTCTGTTATTTGACTTTTTGTTTTTTAAGAGAAGCCATCAACTTGGTTTTTTTGTTAAAGAGGGAATTTTCAAAAGAGTTATATTTTGGACAGAAACGTAGCATTCACAATAGCTGCCCCATAAAAAGATGGAGGCCTGACTTTTGAATACTGTGCACTTTCCTACTGCATAAGCAATTCTGTTTGTTCTGCATTTTAATATTTAAAGAGCCTTCTCATCTACAGTTTAGGTTAGGGCTCAAGACACATTAACAACAATATAATTCTGAACATACTCAAGAACCACATCCACTAAATGACAGGGGGTGGTGAAATAGTGTACTCTCCATCTTCAAATCAATTATAAGCCCTGTCTATTCCAAAAATCCAAAAATCCAAATCACTTGACCTCCATTACGAAGACTGGTTATTGGCCACTTGTCTGCTAGAATATACTTATAGGGCCAGTGTGGGAGAAGAGGAAAGAACAGAGCGAGAAACGCACGCACACCCAGGCAGAAGTCTGTACTCAATTACAGGCTATCCTGCTAAGTTTTATCTTCTAACTGTTTTATTCACCGTAAACATGCTTTCTTACGTTTTGAATCCAAGTTTGAGTGTAATCATCTTTGTAAAACAAGTTGCTGTCAGGGTCCAGCATTTCCCCAGTATTACCTGCGCCTCCTTTTCTTCCAATTTTCCCTTTCCTTGTATCTAGACTTTTATGTTAACAGCACAATTCTGCCCTAAGAGTCTCACAAATGTTCTTTTTAGTCCTTTTTTTGGGGGGTGAAAAGGGGCTTTTGTTATTCATTGTGCCATTTCAAAAACCAAGCTTCTCTCATACCTCAAAAACAGCTTTATTTTAAAGACAAAAAAATTCACCAAGCTCCCCCTAAAAGTCTTTTCAGGCAGGGTCCTTAGAGAAGACAGGTGCCTTTGGCTAAATTATCTCCACTGACAAACCATTCACATAAATTTGCTTTTTTTTATATATATATAAAAAGTACATGTCAATAGTTTGATTCCATTTTGTCTATGCAAATACCATTGATAAAAATTTCAATGGAAGTTTTCAGGGAGTGGAAGAGTTCCAAGCTAGGTATTGAAATGGGACTCAGGAATAGGATACTAATTCACCAAACTTGCCAAGAATGATCTAACTCGGTAGCCATACAAAGGCAACTGCAAACCATCCACATGATCCCAGATAATCCCTTATACTGTATCTCTAGGATCTCATCTCCATTCTGCAGTTTACTGTGAGAGGCTCCATTTGGGGCTCCAGGTTTCCCATTTGCAAAGTGGGAGCAACTTTGTCATGCTAAATTTGCTGCCTGTGAACGAGCGCTGAGCACTTGGCAGACACCGCCAGCTCCAGGAATGTTAACGATTGGAATAAACCTTTAGGAGAGTTCCTAAAATGAATGTATTTGATACTGTTGTGCAATTGCTGAAATTCTTTACCCCTCACAGTTGCCACCGTGGTGCTATGAGAAAGGGTGATCACACTGAATCACGTGAAAGGCATATACAAAAAAGCTAAGGCTGAAATTCCATTTTTAACCTCATTATTAGTTTGCACAAATATCATACGTCTCTCTTCCAAAATACTATTTAATGGTTTAAATTTCTTATTCAGGCCCCTCCTAAGATTGAAATGTACCACAATGCCCATCAATCTCACCACTGACAGACCATGTTTAAGCTGGGAATAGTGACAAGTTACAGGGACTTTAAAAAAAAAAAAATCAATTCCAGGAGATTAGTAAGATGCGCTTTTAGACACATACCCTCACAACATTATAAACTCAATGAGAAGCCAAACTGGAATATCTCAAGTTTGGAAGATGAACAATATTTTGATGTGCCAAGGCTAATACATTATATGTTTCGAGTCTTACTATTAAGACCTGTAGCAACTGTTTTAAGAGATGAGTAGAAATGAAACAAATGGTAAATGTTTATTCAGTCACACAGTTCTGAAAGAAAACAACTGTTAATTTGCATTAGCTTGGGATCACTTAGCAGACTGCTTTTTAAGAGCTATCACCTCTCAGCAGCCCATAAAACAGGAAGCTTTCATTCACATCCCTTCTACCTGCTCCAGCAATATATTTCATTTACATTCATTTGCCACTTGCCACCAATATTCAACAAATTAAAAGTCA
The DNA here is from genome assembly GCA_963573385.1 of Cacajao melanocephalus. Lineage (NCBI taxonomy): Eukaryota > Metazoa > Chordata > Mammalia > Primates > Pitheciidae > Cacajao > Cacajao melanocephalus. The sequence continues at coordinate 39,764 of CAUYLG010030049.1, forward strand.
CTTCAAAACAGAGTGTTCTTGTCGACAGGAGGAGAAAGTCAACAGACCAAACATCTGAGAGCCAACGCAGACAGATGCGGCCTCATCTACTTCATCTTCTGATATACCAAGTTCTAGAATCATAAACTTGAGGTACCTTTTGAATCATCAAATAAACATTATATTTAATATATCTTTAGCAGAACCGGGACAGTTATCCTGCATAAATAAAATTCATTGCCCTATATTTATAGGTAATGGAATCTAAGCTATTTAAATGAAGGTAAATCTTTTTTTTTTTTCCCATCAACTTTTATTTTGAGTTCATAGGGTACATGTACAAGATGTGCAAATTTGTTTCACGGGTGAACCTGTGCCATGGTGGTTTGCTGCACCTATTGACCCATCACCTAAGTATTAAGCCTAGCATCCATTAGCTATTCTTCCTGATGCTCTCCCTCCCCTGCAGCCCTGACAGGCCCCAGTGTGTATTGTTCCCCCACCATGGGTCTATGTGTTTTCATTGCTCAGCTTCCACTTATAAGTGACAACATGCAGTGTTTGGTTTTCTGCTCCTGCTTTAGTTTGCTAACGGCCTCCAGCTCCATCCACGACACTGCAGAAGATATGATCTCATTCCTTTTTATGGCTGCATAGTATTCCATGGCATATATGTACGACATTTTCTTTATCCATTTTATCACTGATGGGTATTTAGGTTGATTCCAAGTCTTTGCTATTGTGATAGCGTTGCAATGAACATATGCATGCATGTATCTTTATAACAGAATAATTAATATTCCTTTAGTCAAAACCCAGTAATAAGATTGCTGGGTCAGGTGAAACCCCGTCTCTACTAAAAATACAAAAAATAGCCGGGCATGGTGGCACGTGCCTGTGGTCCCAACTACTCGGGAGGCTGAGGCAGAAGAATCGCTTGAACCGAAGAGGTGGAGGTTGCAGTGAGCCGAGATTGCGCCACGGCACTCCAGCCTGGCGACAGAGCAAGACTCTGTCTCAAAAAAAAAAAAAAAAAAAAAAATATTGCTGGGTAAAATGGCATTTCTAGTTCTTGAACTTTGAGGAATTGCCACACTGTACTGTCTTCCACAATGGTTGCAAATAGCAATTTTTCTTATTTTTTATTTTTAGTAGAGATGGGGTCTTGTCATGTTGCCTAGGTTGGCCTTGAGTTCTTGACCTCAAGCGATCCACCCACCTTGGCCTCCTAAAGTGCTGGGATGATAGGCGTGAGCCACTGTGCCCAGCCCTCAAATTAACTCTAGTACTCTCCACTTAGGCAACACTGGGTGCTTTTAGAACATTGTTTTCATGAATACCCAGGAATTTCCATGGGATTAAGAGACGAATTCATCTCATTTCAATCACATCTGCCTATTTTAACTCTATTAATGCCAAATATATATATATATACACACACACACACTTATATGTATATATATGTGTGTATATATATATACACACATATTTATATGTGTGTATATATATAATAAGCATATATATGCGTTTATCAATAAAAATAGAAGGAATGAAGTTCTTGATAAAAGCAAATATAAAGAACACTTGGTTAAATAGTAAAAATATTCATTTTCTGAATACTGATCTAAAATTTAAAATACCTAAATCAGTCAGACTGGGTTTCCCTTATCCAGTCCCATCTAAATGTTAGAGGGTTGCTAATTTATTTTAATGTTACAGAACAAAAATATAAAAAAATAAAAGGGGAGGTTTTGGCATTTCATATTAGCAAAAAGATGCTTTTTCTTGTCCTACCTGTAATCTTGTTTGCTTTTTTAGCTTTGAGTTGTCCATCCAACTAGCCCACACCTCTACCTGCTGATCTCCAGGCTTTTCCTAATCAGTTTTGTAAGTCTTCGTCTCCCTTTTCAGCAGCTGAGTTGTAAGGCTGGCCTGCTTTATAGTTATAGTATAGCTATGTCTTAAAAAGTTTTGGAACTGGCAATTCTGTGAGCTAAAATGGGGTGATATCTTTCATATCATATTACCTGGCCCAACAGCTAATATTCTTAAAACTGTCCTTACTTAGAATGAGGGCAGTTGGATCAAAACAGGCTTCTTCCCACAGACGGAGTCCAAGCCACTGCCTCCGTGCTCCCTCCCGCACCGCTACCCTCCAACCCACACATCACAGACTGTGAGCACCTTGAGGGAAGGAAGTAAACCCATCCTTGGATGCCTAGTACACAGTAAATGCTGAAATCCTGGCACTGACACTAATGAATTAATCTTGGACAAGTCACTTTATCTTTCTGAGCCTTTGCTTTCCTATCCATTAAAATGCTTTCAGTTTCCGAGAGGAGTGGTTAGCCTCGAACAAAATAATGAATGTGGAAGTGCTGTATAAATGCAATGGATTACTACAGCTGTTGTTAATAATTACCATTTGGATTTATAGAATAAAATTGCACGGTTTCATGGGATGAATGAGGGAGGTTCCTAATGGTCTCAACAGTTTTTTGCCATAAGGAACATATAAAGAATTCTAAGATGTCAGTCATACCCACACAGGTTTTTTGGTTTGGGTTTGTTTCTCCTTCCCTCTCCTGTGCCCCCACCACACCACCACTGCAAACCAACACATAAATCTTTTCAAGGCTCTGGATGCTGCTCAGGAAGAAGTGGCGTGCTCAGATGACTAGCCCTGGAGTTTTATACAGATGCATTTTCATTATGCCAACACAATGCATTTGCAAAAGGTATCTTGGCTCTCCTAAAAGGCAGGATTTTGCTGAGGTGGCCAAAAGGTCAGGACGACCTAATTGGTGCCCCATCCCTTATCTCTAGCACCAATGCCCTTAACTTCTCACACTTGCTACTCCTTTATATCATGTGTCCTCCCTTCACTCAATGGCCTGGTGAAAATAACATAGATGGGAGAAAATCAAAGTGAAAGAAGAACACTTGGACAGGTAGGCCACCTCTCTATGGTTGTTTGGGAGCTACTAAGCTGGACATAAACACAGATGTACTTTTCTGGCCTTGCTTTTTGAAACAAGAAGCACTGTTCAGTTATTGATGTGATGGCAGCCCACTCCTAATGTTCAGGACAGACCCAGTAACAGAGCCAGCTGACTTTAGACCGAATCGTGCTACAGACTTCACACCACGGCATTTATCTAGTGTAGGATGAATAATTTCCACAGAGAGTGGAATTATTTGAGAAATCTATAAAAATAAGGAAGCTTCAGAAACCTTGGCGAGCTTAAGTGCTACAGGAGCCACATGGCCCCAGTTCTCTAAAGGACAAAAGGCACTGCAGGTGAATCCAGGGCAGGGCGTTATTTTTAAGTCACCAGAGCAATACAAACACATTGTTTGCTTTAGGTCATCTGGTTTGTCTTAATCACAAGCTAAAAATTCATTTGTAATGCTGTATACAAATGCTATGTTTATATGAGTATCACATGCTGCTTGCCTGAAATCGTATACATTAAAATTAAGAACAGAAATCCAAGTTAATGGTCTAAGACAACCAATAACAAAACCACTAAATTCCAGTTGTCAAACATCATTTAATATGTATATTTCTGGGTTTTTTTTTTGAACAGTAATTATTAAAACTTAAAGCGATACGAGTGAGTGCTTATGACTTCCCATTGAAAAGCCCAACTTAAAAAGCATTCGTTTCAGGTTGAAGAAAATCACGCAGCCGTCTCTGTGCGATGGCCTACTGACTTTATATCCTCTTGTCAAACCTCAGCAGTTTTATTTGTCGTGATACATGCTGGAGAAGGTTGGAGGTTAAAGTTGATAGGAGGGGCAACAGGAAAATCAAGCAACTCCTTTCAAGAGATTACAACCTTTAGCATTTTGGGTCTGTCGGTAGTTTCTGCAAACTTTACAAGTCTGTGGTTGGTGATGTTTTTGAAAAACTGATCCTCAAATCAGAAGTCACATGGATCTAGTAAATGCCGTTTTGCTTTCAAATAATCCCAAGTAGTGAATGTAACCCCCAGCTGATGGCGGCTCTTTTGTTTGTTTGTTTGCTTTGTTTTTACTTTTTTGGTACTTAAATCTAAAATGGAAAAAAATATCTGCTAACTTCTCAAGTATCTGAGATCTTGGGAAGAGAAATGACTAACCCAAATTCACTATGTGGTTCCAAAAACAGAGAAGGAGCTGTTGTGAGAGAGAAAAGAAAAAGGAAAGTAAAAAGACTGCTGCTGGAGGCAAACTTTCTTGGGCAAGGAGACACCAGTTTCTGTCCTGCAGAAGTGCTTGGACTCTTAGCAGTGTCACATTGAAAAGTGAGGTATCTGGCCACGGCATCTATGCTACAGCACAGAATTATAACAAAGTCACAAACTAAGAGCCAGCAATGACTGAAAAACATCTTATCACGTATCTAGTCCCTCAATTTGGCAGGCACTGGTTTATTTACGGATATTCTCCGTCAGGTATTTCCAGTTACCTGTTATCAAATATGTACTATGTGCCAGGCACTATGTAAATCTAAGCTCACTCAATCCTTACAAGAATCCAAAGTGTGCCCATTTTACAGATGAGTAAAAAAAAAAAAGAAGAGAAACTGAGAGATTTGTCCCGGGTCATACAGTAAGAGATCAAACGAGAACCAAAGTTATTTCCTACTGCCACTCCCCCAGACCTGTGCCCTTTCTACTCAGCTACGCTGCTTCTTAGGTTATAGTGAATGATTAAATAACTTCCACTCTTTTCCCCTTCCTGGTTAAATTTTTAAAATTCTCATTAGCTGATTTTAATGCACAGTGTAGTGTTATGTAGCAGCAAGGGAACAAGACTCAGTGTGAAAAATCCTCAGGTCTTGCATTAGGTCAGCCTGTGGTTGGCTTGGGGTCTGATAATACTATTGGCTGCCACTAATTATTAAGAAAAAGGTTTTGGTATTCAAATAATTCTCTACGTTAAAGTAGTAGACAGCAGTTACATAATACTAAGTACTTGTGAAATTAAAACAATTCCTACCATAAATGTTAACTCAATTTATTTCTACTATTAAAGATCTTACCCGACCCCCTGATTAGTGTTCAACACTGAGTGACTTACATCTCCCTGGGCTCGGTTGCCTCACTCATGAAATTAGATTAAATCTATGAGATCTTGGCTAGCTCTAAAAAGACTGTAAGTCTGTGATTTTTTTAAAAAAGAAAACCTCTGATTAATTCCGATAAACAAGCTCATAAAGCGTTTCAAGGAAAGAGAGACCCCTACCTATATGAGTTAAAGTTAAAAGGGGAAACAGGACTTTGAGAAAAGTTCACTTGTGAGAAGAAGCATGGAATAAATGAAAACTCGAGGCCAACTGAAGCTGTGCAACATGGGAGCCCTTGTAACTGCACATAAATAAATGCTTTACAAATAAATTTACTCAGGAATGAACTGAAAGACAACTTATTTTGTCACCCAGTGATGTTTGTTACAAGTGTTATGGAAACGATCAACTTTCATTGAGAGAGGGAATATAACAAACATTTTTCAAACTTTGCCACTCATGTTGAACATGAGGAAACACATGCTGGTTGAAACTTTTTTTTTGTTTAAATTCACTAACTGCTAAGAAATTCCCAACAATTTGAAAATGTTTTTTGTTTTGTTTTGTTTTTTCCTAAAACTGGTTATCTGCTTTTATTTGTTTGTTTTTTATTATACTTTAAGTCCTGGGGTACATGCGCAGATCGTGCAGAATTGTTACATAGGTATACGCATGCCATTGTGGTTTGCTTTATCCATCCCCGCCCCCGGCCCCGTCATCTACATTAGGTATTTCTCTTCATGTATCCCTCTCCAATTCTCCCCACCTCCTGCTATCCCTAAAACACATTTCATAAAGATTCCTCGTAGAAAATGTTTTCTCACCCCTGTAATTCTAGCACTTTGGGAGGCTGAGGCAGAAGAATCACCCAACCCAAGAATTCCAGACCAGCCTGAGCAGCTTTGTGACATCCATCTCTACAAAAAACAGAAAAATTAGCTGGGCATGGTGGCATGGACCTGCAGTCCCAGGTACTTGGGAGGCTGAGGTGGGAGGGTCACTTGAGCCTGGAAGAGGGGAATGCCAATGCTGCAGTGAGCCATGGTTCTGGGCAACAGAATGAGACTCTGTCACACACAGACACACAAAAAAAGGCCGGAGGTAGGGGGGAACATGTTTCCAACTTTCAGTGATACCTTGTTTCTTTTATTCATGAAGTAGAAGTGTGTGTATGTAAATATATATTTATATATAATATGCATATGTGTATGATACATAGGTAATGGATAATTTTGTGTGTGTGTTTTTTTTTTTAAATACATGAAGCATTAAAGAACATAGCACACCAGAACTCAGAAGCACTCAGTTCAAGTCCTGGTGCAAATAAGTTGAATAGTAAGCAATGCAAATGATTTAAATGGTACTGAATATCAGGAATCTTAACTACTCCTATCGTAAATACCCTTCTTTCCAACCTAAATTTAACAGAAGAGGACAACACATGTCTTTATATCCCATATATGTTTTCTCCATTTCCACATATCTGTTTTTGTTCCTTCTCTATTCTGCACTTGTATTTCAGCAATCACTTCCCACTTGGCCTCCCTTCCCCAGTCTCTCTACTATTTCCACTCCCCAGTACAGACAAAAGAAATTTGCAAAAACAAAGAGAGAACTCCACAAGCCAAACACCTCTAGTTGGTCTTCTACATGGTAGCCTAATAATATTGCTAACTATAAAATGTAATTAAGTCGGCAATTTGCTGAACAAAACCATCAGCACTGCCCCAGAGACACTGAAGTCTGTGGTGTCACACAAGACTTTTCTTTACCTGGAGCCTGTTCCTTATGCTCTAATTGTACTAAAAACTGTTTTTTGTATATATTTCTGTGTCCTATGATTTGAAAGATTTTTCATAAGTAATATTCTTTTTTATTTTTTTGTTTTTGGATACTGAGTCTCGCTCTGTCACCCAGGCTGGAGTGCAATGGCATGATCTTGGCTCACTGCAGTTTCTGCCTCTGGGTTCAAGCAGTTCTCCTGCCTCAGCCTCGTGAGTAGCTGGGATTACAGGCATCTACCCCCATGCCCAGCTAAGTTTTCTATTTTCAGTAGAGACGGGGTTTCACCATGTTGGCCAGGCTGGTCTTGAACTCCTGACCTCAGGTGATCCACCTGCCTTGGCCTCCCAAAGTGCTCGGATTACAGGTGTGAGCCACTGCTCCTGGCCTCATAAATAATATTCTTAAATGAGTTAGTTTAACTGATATGAATCAATTCTGTGCTTACATCCTAAGAGTATCCAAAAATAATACATTCATAAGTATTGATAGATACATATAATCAGTATCAATAACAGAATAATATTATAGATGAAGAAAACTAGATTAACAGTTGTTTTGAAAGTTCAACAGACTTGTTATTTAGAGCTCTCTAAAGTGAACCATGCATATTTTTGGAAAGTAGTAGTTGTTTAATGTAACAACGAGGCCAGAATTAGATTATGCAGAATGTAATATATACCAAAGTTAAACAAATGGTCAAATAAATTTAAAAAATATATATAATAAGTTCATTCTGGCCAGCATCATGTCTTTAAAGGTTTAGTACTTCTCACAGACTGGAAATTTAATGGAAAACAATGACAAATTTACTTATCTTTTATAGGGTTCTGGGCTGCTAACAAATGAAGTGTTTAACTTAATATAAATATTTCAATGGTAAAAATGAATCACAGCTTTACAAATGCTTGGTAAACTGTATTTTCTTCCTTTTAGTTTTATTATCATCTATCAGAAACCTCTGATGTTTAAACTGTATGTATAACCCTGGCTGGGTTTCCATTAAGATCCATTTATCATAATCTGCTCATACCTATACTAGGAAGTAGACACGCAATAAGAACATCACCACTTATTCACCCCTTCTGCTTACTGGCTTATGAATATATACAAAAGTGGTTGCAAAGAATGATATTGCAGGTACTCAGCTGCTCCTGGGACGTAGAAAGCTAGATATGGGAGCATTCAGGTCAATGGCCATATATCAGAAAAACTTCATGCCACACAGATGTCGTACAGCCAAAATATCCAATGTCATAAATTACATATGGGCTAATTGGAGCTATACACAAAATAGCATACAGTTGAATGCCATTTTCAAAGTTATCATCTGAGTTTGACGTACAGAGGTATCCGATTCAATGTGGTGAAATGAGATTCAACTCAAACATTTATTGAGATTTATTTCATCACAGCTGGTTGGAAAAACCTTCCCTGATCACTTTATCATCATTTGAAAAAAATGTATTCATTCATTTACTTGTTTATTTTCTGTCTTGCTCATCACAGTATAAGATCCCTAAGGATAGGGCCCACATCTGTCTTGTTCATTTCTGCATTCCTGATTCCCAGAATGGTGAACACAGTAGGTGCTCAGTATGTACCTACTTAATGAGTGAAGATATTACCCTTGCCCTCAAGGAGTCTGTGTTAATTTGGTACACTGGACAGGGCAATCAGACCACCCTGAGGGAGACCTAGATCCCAGGAGGCATCTAGATAAATATTCAGACCCAATAATCCTCTGCCTTCTTAATGCACATAGAAAAGATGCTCATGTGGCTGGTAGACATTTGCTCCCCCATGGAGAAAGCTAGATAACCAACAGGGCTGCAGGTACGGACTAGAGGTCCTGGGGGAAGTACTCAGTAGTCTGTTCCTGTCTCCACTGAAGCAAATGTTGCTCTGAAGAGCCTACAAGGAAAGTGGGCCTTTTTGCTACGTCCCCTCATTGCAGAATCCCTCTATACAATTATCAGATTAGAGTGACAAACACTAATTTTCCCATCAAATGGAAGGACAAAAAAAAAAGTCTGCAAAGTCAACAATCTGGTGATGGATTTCATGAAGGCCTAGTCAATTTCAGGGAAATAGAAAATCAAAATTTTCAGAGACTTTTTAGGAAAGAAAAAATGAAAAAAATGTCTTTAGAATGAAGAAAAAAATGCCTAAGCCAATGGGTTTATATACAGCGTCACTTTTCTTTAAATTTTCTTTTTTTGAGACAGGATCTCCTTCTGTTGCCCAGGCTGGAGTGCAGCGGTATGATCACTGTTTACTGCAGCCTTGATCTCCAGGGCTCAAGCGATCCTTCCATCTCAGCCTCCCAAGTAAGTATGACCACAGGCGCATACCACCATGCTCAGTTAATTTTGTTATTTGGAGAGGTGGGGTCTCACTTGTTGCCCAGGCTGGTCTCAGAATCCTGGGCTCAAGCGCCCGCTTGCCTAGCCTCCCAAAGTAGTGGAATTACAGGTGTGAGCCACTGAGCCTGGACTGCCTCATGGTTTCTCTTTACACCTTGGAACACTGAGGGTACATATAACGCTCACTCCATACCTGGGTTTCAAGCATCAGAAGTGGCTGAGACCCTGGACTACAGCATCCACTGGTGCTAGGATTAGTTCTGGTTGCTGCACTTGATTAGATTAAAAGCGGGCACTGCACTGTTGGGACTTGCTACTAAAAAGAGGTGCTGCAGAACACGGATTATCTTTGTGTGTTTTAGTACATTTAGCGGGCTATGTTTAGGCTAAGCACCCTGCTCTATGACCTTGGTAAGATTATCTTCTGCTTATTTCTTAAATGAATTTGACTCTCAATGACTTTTCTTTCCAATCTATTCCCCATATTGCTGCTCATACAGTCTTTCCAAATAAAAATATGATTAGCCGGGCATGATGGCTCACACCTGTCATCCCAGCACTTTGTGAGGCCGAGGCAGGTGGACTACTTGAGGCCAGGAGTTCGAGACCAGCCTGGCCAGTAGAGACGGCGAAACCCTGTCTCTACTAAAAATACAAAAATTAGCCGGGCGTGGTGGTGGGTGTCTGTAGTCCCAGCTACTCAGGAGGCTGAGGCAAGAGAATCACTTGAACCCAGGAGGCAGAGGTTGCATTGAGCCGAGATCTCGCCCCTGCACTCCAGCCTGAGTGGCAGAGCAAGACTCCGTCTCAAAAAAAAAAAAATTTCATCATGCATCATGCTACTTCTCTAATTAAAATATTTCGAAGGTTCCCCACTGCCAAAGTAATTTTTCCCCTAACTGACCTGGCTCTTCTTACTTCTCCAATATCATCTTCTCTATCCTGACACACAGTTTATGCTTCAGAAATACCAAAGTACTTCCCATCTATTTAATATACCATGTATTTTCATGCTTCTCCACTTTCATGCCATGTAATTTGGTCTGCCTTTTAACAGGTTACCCAGAAAACTTTTGTGCTTTTCCTATGACTCAACTCATGGGTCTTCCCTATTCTCTGTAGCTTGAATGATTATTTCCATCCTGAGGACCCAAGCCAGTTGCTACTGCACTTAACATACTAAAATTCCTTGTTTACCTTTTTGGGTATTTTACAAGACCATGAACTTACTGAGGTTTGAGGCCATGCTTATCTTTTATCTTTAATGACTACTCCTGTATCCAGCACACAGTATGAGTTAAATGAATAAATGGATAAACGTGTAAATGAGTGAACTTCAGGAATCTGCTGCAGTTTTGAAAGAAACCTGGCCTGCATTTGGAAATATGTATTCTACATAGGCAAACAAACAACAGGAAGACTCTAGAAGGAGGTCTCGACTCAAGCACATTGGGGTCTCAGAAATCTATGATGGTATAAAGAAAATTACGAGAGAGCAGTTCAGAAAACAAAGGTGACCTGAAAAAGCTTATTTTACATAATCAATATTGAATTCGAGATTCTGTTTGATTTTTGCCTTCTGTTTTGGCCATCAAAACTTACTGTACTGATTTTTTGTTTTCCTGTGTATTAACAAACACTAAAACAAGAGAAAAGAAAAACACAACCAAAAAAATTCCTTGCATAAGCTTAGAATACTAAGAACTTTTATGCGTTAGAACATGTCTTGATGTTAACAGTAAGGGTTCATATCTCATTTTACAAATTATTCCATTTATACCCTATTTGATGTCTTTATAGATATAAATGGGCTTCCAGCTAGTCTTATCTAGCTGGGATTTGATGGTGATCCAAATGAATGATGTATAATTTCAATCCTTCCTTTCCTCGTATCTCAAATACGCACACTATTTTCTGTAGGTCCCTGGACACTTGGACATTTGGTTCCATCTACTTTTTTATTTGGATACTTGGTTTCATCTATTCTTTTATTTTCAGTTCACCAAGGAACTTTTCCTGGCTTATGTATAAGATATTACGGCTAAGATTTTGAATAATTTTCAAGTATTACATAAACCAAAAAACCAAAACCCAAACAACTGAAAGAGCCCTCATTTTAGTCCACAAAGTTCTTTCCCAGTATTATGGACTTGACTGTACCTCCCAAAAACTTCATATGTTGAAGCCCTAAATTCCAGCACTTCAAAATGTGTTGTATTTGGAGACAGGGTCTTTACAGAGGAAATTAAGTTAAAACGAAGTAAGACTGATATCCTTATAAGAGGAATCTTGGACACAGATATTACAGAAGAAAGACGACGTGAAGACACAGGAAGAAGAAGCCCTTCTGCAAGCTAAGGACACGTCCTTTCCTCATGACACTCAGAAACAACCAGCCCTGCCGACACTGATGTCAGCCTTCCAGACGCCAGAACTGTGAGAAAATAAATTTCTGTCCTGTAAGCCACCCAGTCTGTGTGGTATTCTGTTATGACAGCCCTAGGAAACTAGGACCCCGAGAGCATCATTTTATTTTTCAATGCTAGTATTTCTGTAAACTAAAAATAAGCTTTACAAATATTACAGTGTCATTATAATTATTTGATGAGGACAATGATGTCAACTGGTCTTTGAAGTTTCTCAGACTTAAACACTTACAGCTAGTTGGAAGGGAATATTCCAGTCTCAAACACATGGAAGGTAAAGTTGTTTGGTTTCTACCCTTGGGCAGGAGTACATGGGTTACCCCACATGCACCTCCTTTTGATGCTGCTCTACCAATTCCTCTTAAAGTAGAGGTCATGCACTGGGGTGGTTCTGGGATGTATTTTGTTTCAGTGCCCTGAAATGACAGAGTTAACTGCCACTAGTTAAAATGTAGGAGATAGCCCACGCAACACAGTGAGACCTTGCGTCTACAAAACTTTCTTTTAAAAAGCTGGGCATGGTGGCGCACATCTATGTTCTTAGCGACTTGGGATGCTGAGATAGGAAGACTGCTTGAGCGCAGGAGCCAGAGGCTACAGTGGCCCATGATCATGGCACTGAACTTCAGCCTGGGTGAGAGAGTGAGACCCTGTCTCAAAACAAAAAGATAAAATAAAATAAAAATGAAATGCAGGAGAGGAAACATAAAAATTTCAATATTCAGGATGCTTAGAAGAATTAGCAGATTTGGCCGTAGTCGGCTCACTGTATCTCCATAGCCATATGAGCTGAGACTGAGCAGGGCTGTTTCACGTAGAAGTATACTCTCTCTCGGCATCACCACGGTTTCTATTCCTTCATGTTATCTGTCTGGTCCCTGAATAATCTCGGATCTAAGGTGATGTCATCTAGACTTTTCGGTTATGATAGGTATGGTTAGTGAGGATGCCCAAGTATATTTAGTATCTCCTCACAGGTAGCTTAAAAGTGGTACTCCCGACCCCCCTACATCTACCTCACTCGTATCCCACCACTGATTTGATTATCCTCCACACAATCGATTCTAAGAGGGCATTCCAAGAGGGACACAGGTATTAGATGCAAAAAGAGATCCTTCATCAAGTAAGTTTAAGAAATGTAGGGTTAAGCAATGATAAACGTGTTTCCTTGATACAGAATTTCTCAGAGCCTTTAATATTCTAATGTAGTGGGTAACATTTTCCAAAATTATTTCACCACCCAACTTTTGTCTGGGGAGCATTTTCAACAAACGGTATTCGGTGAAACTTTAACCCAAGCAAGCCCTTTTCCCATACAAAATAAATTTGTTGTTTCTGCTATGTGGATTCCTGCAGTATATATGGCATTTTAGATACATATTCAAACAGAGTCTTAAAAAGGAATAAAACTTTGTATATTTCATTCAGAATATTAATTTTTCAATTTTTTTGGATGTGATATACGCAGAGATGAGCAACACTATGGATCTTTTAAATTCAATAACATAGTTTTTATAATTTTCAGTAATCAAAATGGTAATAGAAGGATACACACTTATTTTCAGTTGGACCCAAGACATCATCTCATGCTTTACTTTAAATTTGCTAACATGTGGAGTATTTGCACAATTAATTTTGAAGCTTGATATTTGCCAGTAATGGTTAAAATACGTGTCACATGTGCCTTTCTTATAAATGGCTTCATAAGTATATTGTAATGCCATCTCCAAACATACTGATAACATATGAAACAATACTAATAATTTTTCTTTAAGTTGGTATTATTTCGCTCAGAAATTGCAGTGGGCTTCCCAGTAAAACCAAAGCAAGGCAGAGAGGGGACAACCTGTCTTTGCTTGTTTTTTGTTTTGTTTTGTTTTGTTTTGCATTTGGGAACAGGTTTCCCTCTATTGCCTAGGCTTCAGTGCGGGGTTACCATCACCACTCACTGAAGGCTCAAACTCCCGGGCTCAATGGATCTTTCCACCTCAGCCTCCCAACTAGCTAGGACTACAGGCACATGCCACTGTGTCTGGCTTTTTAAATTTGTTTTTGTTTTCTGTTGTTGAAACAGGGTCTTGCTATGTTGCCCAGGCTGATCTCAACCCCCTGGCCTCAATTCAACTTCCTACCTTGACCTCCCAAAGTGTTGGGATTATAGGCATGAGCCACCGCACCCAGCCTTGTTTTCTTCAAACTGCAAAATTCAAAGACTGATGACTGTTTAATTCCATGGCAAATATATTAGATTTGTAACAGTCCTTCCAAGTCTCAGCAACTTTGGGAACATAAAATGTTGTAACATGAGAAGCTTGTGCTATTAACATTGGTGCATGATATTGACAGTTTAAAAATACATTATGCTTGCTCAAAATAAACCATTCATTCTCGTTTCACTCCAAATCAACTAACCACCACTGTTCGCCTTTCTGTCACCACAGATTAGTTTGAATTGCATATATAATTGTATATAAATAGAATCATTAAAGTAAGCATTATTTTTTGCCTGAAAAAAACAAAAATAAAAAATAAACCATTCATTTATTCAACAACGATTTATAAGCGCCTATTCTGTGCCAGGCACTGTTTTAGTCCGAGTGATACAGGGGTAAACAGACAAAAATCCCTGTCCTTGTGAAACTTTTATTCTAGTGGGGCAAACAAAACTGAGGGATAGTATAGATCATGTTAGAAGGCAAAAAGGATCATGGAGAAATATGAAACAAAAAAGAAAGCTGTAGGCTGTTAAGGAGGGTCAGATTAGGTCTGAGAAGGTGGTGATGTGTCTGACTTTGGACAGTGAGCTACGTATGTACCTGAGGACAGTGCTTCATGTAACAGGGAGTCAGTACAAAAGGCCTGGGGCACCAACATACTTGACAAGTTTGAGGAAGGGCAAAGAGGCCAGAATGGCTGTTGCATAGTGCGTTGGGGGAACGTGTGGTAGGAGATGAGTTCAGAACAACGACTGGGGCAAACTGTGTAGGGCCACGAAGGCCGATTTTGGCTCTTACTCTGGGTCATAGAGAACCACAGCAAGAGGCGGCACGTGAGGCAGAGAGAATGATTCCAAGGCAGTTCATCTAAGCAAATGGAAGGACAGGATTGTCAAAACTGAGATGGGAAACACATTTAAGGACATCTGAAACTCAGATATGGCTATGTTGAATTTGGGATGTCTGCCATATATTCAAGCAGAGGTACTGAATGGGCAGCTGGATGTAAAGGTCCTGAATTGAAGTTCAGGGAGAGAGGTTCAGTATAGATCCATAGCTTTGGGAGGTATCAGCACACAGACGGTATGAAACTAGACAAAATCACAAAGCAAAAACATAGAGAAGAGAACAAAATTTGAGCTCTGGAACACTCCAACATAAAGAGAACAATTAGAAGAGAAGGAAGCATGAATGGAGAGTGAGGGAATGGCCGCTAAGATTGGGAGAAAACCAAAAGGTGTGGTGCTCCATAAACCAAATAAAGTGAAGTTTCAAGGAGTCATCAGTAAGCTTTGTCAACTGCTGCAGACAGGGCAAGTAAAGGTGAATGCTGAGCACTAACCACTAGGTTTACCGACCTGGCGATTTTGGTCATAAATATAGTCTTGAACAATACTATCTTTATTAAGTAAGAGTTGATGTGACCATCTATGACACTCTGTGTACCTCCACGCCCTCATGTCTTTTCTAAACAAAGTAGCTCCATGCATTTCCCTGAATATGAGTATTTTTATCTGGGTTGAATTACCTTATATTCTTGGGATATAACCAACTGATTAAGTGATTGTCCTCCAACCCATAAGCAGCCTAAGGTTGCCGGACAACCAGTACAGAGATCTGATCCCGTAACTGCCTAATAAGGATGAAGAGTCATTCAGTGGATGGTAACTAGTTAGAGAGTAACTAATTGACCCAGACTTTAGTGAGACAGGATATGAGAGACAGAGAAAAGGGAGCCAGCAGAAGCCAGCTGTCCACAAACGCTTCCTAATTCTTGATGGAGCACTCCATGCGGTCCCTGCCACAGCAACGGCACACAAAGATGAGACCTCCTGGTCTAGTTCTTTATCATTTCACATTATGGAGGCACACTCTGGCAATATACAGATTAGTTAAGATTTTCCAAATGCTTCTCCCATAAGTTTAGCCTCAAATGCAATATTTGTTGGCTACAGTCTAGATTCTAGATGAATCACTTCATTTGAGTAATTTAGCAGAAGGGGAGGTCAGATATAAAAGGCAAAAATAGAAACGATCCAGGCATTGGAACACGCAGGAGCAAAGGCATGAAAACGGCAATGTGAAGCTTTTTATTTTTTTGAGACCAGGTATTATTCTACTGCCTAGGCTGGAGGGCAGTGGTGCGATCTCGGCTCAGTACAACCTCCGCCTCCCAGGTTCAAGCAATTATCGTACTTCAACCTCCCAAGTAGCTTGGATTACACGCATGAGCCACCATGCCTGGCTAATTTTTGGATTTTTAGTAGAGATGGGGTTTCCCCATGCTGGCCAGGCTGGTGTCAAACTGCTGACCTCAAGTGATCCACCCACCTCGGCCTCCCAAAGTGCTGGGATTACAGACATGAGCCAGCATGCCCAGCCAGTGTGAATCATTTGTTAATTACTAAAAAGGGTATGAGGCATATTTGTTTGTCTAGAAGTAGGGAAGTGTATGGAGTAACATCTTGGGATATGGCTGAAGAGAGGTCAGGCTGTGGAAGACTTTCAATGTACTTCAAGACAAGAGGCCTGACTCTCCTCTGCAAGTAATGACACCATTATTTACCAAGATTTTAAGGAGGTCTGGATCGGTAATACTGCCAGAACATTAACAGCAAAGAGCCCTGACCATCGTAAGCTTGAATAGCAGAGAAAACGGGATGGGGACTCAAAACTGCAAGAGTGACAGGAATGATTTGTGGAGATATGCAGTCAATCTGAGGGCACTTGGTAAGGGAAGAGGCCGGGGGAACAACGCCCTGTAGGCACTTCCTTCCTACCCTCTGATCATCTGCCAGTGCCTCCTGCTGATGGGGAACCCATCAGGAAGCCAGAGGGCAAGGAGACTGCTGCTGAAGTGTCCCACATGGGTTGGACTCCCAGGTTCCAGAACAGACTATAAGCAAAACAAAATGGGAACATGTCACCTCAGAGCCGTGCTCTCAGAAGAGTGATGAAGCAAAACAGAAAAGACAAGACAAAACAAAGAAAACACAAAACAAGGAGGAGACCAGTGCTTTTCTGGCTCTGAAATAACTCAGCATCCCAGGCACTCATCAATGGCAGGTCCAAGTGAGTAGGCTTAAGGTTCCTCATCTTTCCATTAGAAATTACAGAATGTTTATGCAATTGAGTAGGATGCAGGAGTGTAACCAACTCATTATCAGAACAGCATCTCATAGACACATGCCTATGCAGCTTTAAAACAAACATGGGAGAATGTCAAGTTCTTCCACTAAGTGGGTTGGGGAGTAGAGGCTGCTAGTATGGAAGAATATCAAGACACTGGATAACAATGGGAAGAGGGGAGTAAGTCAGTAGCTGTAGGGTGTAAATCAAGGGAGACTTTCAAATCACAGGGCAAACCATGTAATTCTAGGGAAGAGGGAAAACTGAGGAAAGGAAGAAATGTAATAAGAAGCCACCTTCCTTTGAGACAAGGGGAGAGAATAAGCAAAAACAGAGAGAGAAATGGGGGTGGTTTAAAAAAATTATGTGTGGGAGTTTCTATCTTCTCAGAGAAGCCTTGAAGCAAGACCTTGGGCTAAGAAGGTAGACAGTGGAAACAGTTATAGAAACTGTTTAGGAGTAACCAAACAAAATTGTTTCCTTAGAAAAGTTAAATGAACTAATGGGCAGGATGCTACATGTGGCTCCCTGTTAACACCAAACTCTTAACAACTAAATCCTATGATCAGGTAGCAACTTTTTTTCCCCAAGTATTTCCCTCTAAACATCACAATTTTTAATTCTGTTCCATAGCTGTAGACTTTTAAAGGATTGAATTGCATAATTAGCAAATGTTTATTACTTACAAACGAATTAACGTTAGGAGCTGGAAAATTAACATCAAATATGATTAATCCCAAATGAAAAAAATTATTAAACAACACAATTATTAAAGTGTGTGGCAAGTATATTAAGACCACACATATAAACTTGATATGATAGGAGCATAACATAGAATCTTCACTTAACGTGTCTTACAGTCTACCAGTTAGAAATAATGTCTATGACTCTACAAAGACCAACTTTAAATTTTAAAAATATAGTAAGACTATATATAGTTTTTAACTTTTAAAGTTGATCGTATAATATGCATATATATGCACATAAGTACATCTTTAGCAATTTTAGTGATTAGGAAATTAATCTCAAATAAAAATGATTTAAAATGCTTAAAAAGTATTAAGATAAGCATATTTAGAATAATTGATATGATAGAATGGTAATATGGAAATCCTTACTTAAAATGTCTTAGTATATAGTCTACCAATTAGAATAATATGTGTATTACTATGCAAAGATCAACATTAAATTTTATAAGTACACTAAAACTATGTATCTTTGGTAATTTTAGTGATTAATGCTTTAATTAAGAGATGAGGTACATGCAGACACATGCAATAAACTGACATAATTCATCATATTGAAATAACATGATGAATGCATATGTATATTGTAAATTATACAACACACATGCAAGTCATATACTCATTATCTCACAGAGGCATTATTTTTCCTACAGTCAAACTGCAGCAAATCTTCAAGTATTACTCAATCTACTGAATGACTATTTAGGAACAAAGTAGTTTGCAGTATCTTTTGCAGAATAATAATTTAAACTGAGAAACTCAAGTTAATGGAAATATAGAGCAGACATTTTTAGTGGCTACATCCCTGTGAGAGCTAAGCTGGAAACAAGTCCCTGTACTATGTAGCTATTGTTCACTAGTGTCATTTTAAATAGACGTCTAGACACTGGAGATTTTAATAAGGCCTTTAAGTACACTGCCAAATTAATCTTTATTTATTTATTTACGTCGAACAGTGAATACACTGATCATTGGCTAGTTGGAAAAATAGCAACACTGGCCCAGAAACAGTTTCTCAATGAAAGAGTAATTACTTAAAAACACAACCTTCTGAGATTGATTTGTTTTTGAATGAAGTGTCCTAAAACAAAGACAATTTAAACATGACTATATTTGGTGTCTGGAAATAGCTAGTAAATACTGATGTGCATGTGCTTGGATGAGAGCCGACAGGCTCCCCAAATCCTGATATAGGCTGGGCAGGCTGAGGTGACGATGTAAGCTCTGAAGCTGTAGAAGAACAAGCTTGGGTTATTTACAGACAGCTACCTAGCACATAGTCAGGTTAACCTTCTGTGTTGTAATTCAGCTTGGAGAGACACTGTAAATTAAGGTTTTGGACTGAATTCAGTGAAAATAAATGAGCTTTTTTTTAACTTTTTTAAATATGAAAGTTAAAGTAACTAGGGGAGGAATAAAGTGCCTGTGGAATTCTTAGAATACTTGACTACAGAGCATTAGTATTGTTCTAAGGATGAACAAAATGTACATGAATATGTTTAGTTAAAACAAATAGCACATCCATTGATATTTCTAATCATTTTTAAACTTTAATTTGGTTAAAAAGACTTCTTTTAGGAGGGGGAAGACTGCTATAGATGTTTCTACTTTACTGATGAGATTGAATCAGCATCTATGAATCAAAATGAGTAGGCCTTCAACACTGTTATATACTTCAATGCATTATAATTCTCACTCTTAAACCTAAAGAAAAATATTTATAAGCTCCACCTTTGTATGAATCAAATTTAATAGCTTCATGGATGACTTTTTCTCATCTAGGATAAGAAGACAATACCCCTATTAATATATTAACATTATGAAATTTTGTAATATTTTTAAGATTTCTTTGAAATGAAAAGTCTGTTTTACTTTTTAATTACATCTATTTCCCAGAAAGATCTTTAAGGCTCTACAAAGTACCTTGCATTTTCTTATTGCTGACAGTTCTTGAAACCACGCTTGAATGCTTTCTTTATCCTTTGGTGAACAATTGAAAGATCATATGTGAAAAGACTGTGCCTTCTCCTTTCCTTGCTCTGTAATTAAGGCATTCTAATACATTTCTTCACAGTTGGTACAAGAGCAAACTGCTAAGATTCATAGACTGAGACAATTTTGATGCCTATAATTACATAAACACATATGATAAGAATTTTTCTAATCACAGATTTAAAAAATAACAACAAAACTCCTTCAAACAAAATGATTAATCTCTGGAAGGTTAAGTTGAAATGGGTCTTTTTGTCTTGTCTTAATATATGTATGCAATTCACAAAAATGAAAAAAATACATTTGGTTAACTAACCTTTAATATAAGTTGTGTAAATGATAAATTCATATTAAGAACACGTTTTCTCCAAATCAATGTATATTCTGAGAGTCTCAGATTTTCAGGTTTTCTGCTTGTTGCTTAAAGATGAACATACTGCCTATGTGCCTAAAGTGCCAACCAAATGCAGGTTTTAAAATCATATAAAAAAAATCTAGATTTTAATTTAAATGTGTGTGTATATCTATACACATGTAATTTCTGAACAAAGATGCATCAAGAAATACATTTAGTTTAATATTTCTTAAGTTGGGAAACTGTATCTGTAACTCAAGAAAATGCTTTTGTAAACAGTGATAAAAAACAAAGCTTAAAATATAAGATTTATAAACTCTCTAATTCATTTGCCAAAAATATAAGGCTGAAATTATATATCAATAATCATTTTAAACAAGAACAAAAGAATGATTTGTGCTATTTAGAAATTAAACACTTTTCAGAGCACAAAAAAGTATGCTTATAGGTTTCTGTCACATTTTAAACAGACGTTCAGAATTTTATACCCATTTTCTTTATTAAAAAATACTAGGTTTGCTACTGGGTTAAAATATTGCAAATGAATTAGATGGTAGCCAATTAGATGATTTTTTGAATAAACTTTAGAGATTATGAAAAAGTTCAGGTTACATCTTATGACTTAAAAACTGAGATTGGTTGTAAGAAAATACTAGAAAATATAGAATGTTATAATTGTATATTAAAAATAGTACTTTTGGATAATTCTCCTGACTTTATTTTTTGCAAAAATTTTCAAATGTATAAAAATCAGAGAGACCCCTCACCTCATATATCCATCTTCCAGATTCTCCCTCTTTAAATCTTTCTTCCTTTCTCAACTTATATATTTATTTTGTTGATCTATTTAAAGGAAATCCCAGACACCAACTCAATCTACCCTTACATATTTTCGTATGTATCTCTTTCTCAGAAAAGGACATTTTCTTTCTGACACAATTTCATATATAGTGCCACAATGGCATTGTCATGCCTAAGAAATTAACAATAATTTCTAGGTATTAAGAATTCACAATAATTCATATTCAACTTTCAATGACTATCTAAAAAATGTGATTTTTTTTTTTTGTAGTCTGATGCAATCAAGGTGCAAGAAACAGGGTCATCTGTATTTAGTTAGGATGTCTCTTTCTCCTAGAGCAGTTCCTCCCTTTCACTGTTAATTTTTTTCATGCCTTGTCTTATTGAAGAAACTGTTCTGACTTCTTTTTAAATTGAATTTGGAATGTCACTGTTGAAGAAAGTGCAGTATTGGGCTGACAAAGTCAAACCTGCCAAACTTCTCAAATTTATTTCTTGGCTATAAAGGGGCAAAAGAAGTCCTGAAACACTCTGCCCTACTTCATGATATGAAACATCTCTATGAGGCCCTTCAGCAAGTCTACCTGTCACATTAAGGAGTCTAAAATTGTAATAATTATTCATGAAATTTTGTGTTATACAATATTACTTTGATGTATCGCAGCTTGTAAAATAGTTTTTATTTAATACTGTTAAGATATTTATGCATAAACCAAATGACATTGAATAAGCAAATAAATGTTTAGAAATTCCAAATTTACAAATATCTTTCTTAGAATGTATAAGGAAATAATCGAGAATTGTTTTTTAATCATTCTGGGAAAGAAATACAATTTGGCATATCTCTTAACTTTTGCTTTTGCCCTCTTTTTTAAGGGATCATGTAACCAGACAGGCAGGTTTTCATTAAATTTAATTTGTGTGGAGTTTAAATATTAAGTTGAGTTATTAGGATGGTAAAACAGTTGATGGCCCTGTCTTTTAACATCTTGTTGTGCACTTTTTAAGAGAGATATATAGAATATTCAGAGGATTATAAAATGCTGATGAAAATTACAAGTGTTAGAAAAGAGAAAATGAAACTTTAACATATCTTCATGGTATTTGTGTTAGATAAAAATGTAAATTAGCATATATGAGATTGGCTTAATCTTTCTTTGCAACAGCTTTAGCTAATAAAACTTCAAAAAGATCAGTGATGCAGTTTTTGAAAATCCTAAATATGAATGACTTTAAATGGAACCATACGAAGTGAATGACAGTAAAGTAATCGTAGATGAAATTACCAATTTCAAATGAAATAAATTCAAAATGAAAAGGATGAAGGGCAATTAAGTACCTATTTTGACAATTCGAAGTGGTCAAGTTTTTAAAAGTATGACACAGGAACCTTAACCTATCTATATATGAGTGATAAATGAGGCATTTTGTGTCATTACATCCCCATAAATCACTTTCTTTAACTGCTGATGGCTTTTATCAGATCTAACCTTTTCAAGCTTCTATTAGAGTGCTAACATTTTCAACTTTGACACATGTGCAGTTTACAAATTCTGCAGCTGATTAACTCTGGACAGAAGCTCACCGGCATCATTGTCTTTAAGTTGGGTGAAAGCCTCAGGGTCTCAAAAACTCCGACACTTACATTACAGTACAAAAATCTCAATTAATGTAAGGGGTTGGGCTTTAGAGTTGCTAGGAGTTTGTTTTCCGTTAGGAAACAAATATGAACAATACTTCATTTTCTATGAAACAGGTGATCTAGGAAATACTAAAAATTAAAAAAAAAAAAGAATTATAAGAGCAAGCCTGATAATAACGGTTAAACATGTATTTTTTTGCCTTCAAATATATATATTTTGGCAATCAGGAAATACTGTTCAATAAATGAGTGCTAAAGTTTAGTTTTGACACAATCAAAACAGAAAACCCAAGATTAATACATTTGTGGGATAAGGGATATAACCTGAAATAAAATATAATTTAAGTGAGGCTTTTATACTGATGAAACCATTTTAATAATTTTTATGGAGAGATGTTAAATCAAACTAAAATATACAGCTTAACTTTCATGTAAATTCCCAACATTCTAAATGAAAGGTTGTTTTGGTTAATTCAACCAGTCAATTCAGTTAAAAACGATGGAACACTCTTATTCTGCCTACTTTTAAAACAGTTGTATTAAAATTATAAAGACAAATCATGTAGAAAGTAAGCGAATTTCTGTTAAAGTTACTTGTTAAAATACCAAAACTTCACAGGACACTTCTTACACATAAAATTAGAATAAAATACTTATTACCATCGAGAAACATTTCATCACAAGATGTAACTTTAAAATTATCAAAATATTTGCCTATTAACAGTGTAGGAACAAATAAGGCAACTATACGAAAGCTGTAACCTTCTATTAAGTTGCAGACAAGTGAAGATCAAGACTTCACAGTACTTTTAATTTTAATGGTCCTAATTTCTTAGTTGAAGAGTCAAATACAACAGTTAAAATGGACAGTCTGAGGGTTTTAATGATAAACATAGAATTGTACAGGTAGATATGAATAGGTCAATGTATTTATATAAATAGCACATATCTAAGTACATGTGAGTTAGTGCGAACAAGATATCAAAGAAATATTTTTAGAAAATATAATTGACACAGACCTTGAAAAAAAGCTAAAGTTCAAAAAAATACTGTCTTTGATAATAATAACCAGACAGAACAAATCATGATGCCGGTTGTTTGACCACCAGAAGCCTGAGTGCTTCAAACAGCATTAGTTTTGATAAGAACTACCAGTCATCCAGCCTGAATAACGAAACCTAAAGAGACAGACTAACGGCACTGAGGTAAAAATGTTCACAGAGAACCTCCCGCGCCAGATTGCCTGTTGTTGATAAATGACAAATCTTAGAAAAATAGTGGGGGAAGGACAACTTTTTCTAGCATCACAACCCACATAGTCTCATAATGTCACCATCTAAGGCCTATCCATGACAAATTAAAAACTTCTTTATTTCACTAAAAATGTCACTCATCACAGGAGCTGGGCAGTTACACTTTGACAATTCAGATGTAAATCCTGGGTTGCCTATGAGTATTCATGACAAAGGCATATTTATCATTTAAAACAAAAGGACATGACTTCTTGGTGTTCGTATCAAAGACCAGTGATGGATGAGGCCATGTTAATCAAAAGACAGGCTAGAAAGAACACAGATGTTTGCTACTTTGATTAAGAAAAGGCTATTCCTTCCCCTAAAACCTCCCCAATATGGACATTTCAAATGGTTTTAAATGTATAATTTTAAATAGACATCTAAAAGCTTAAATTTCTCAGCTATAGCTCTTACAATAAAATAGCATTTTTTTCAACCACAAATTATGGAAATTCTTGAAACCAAGAAAAGATCCAGTTACCAGAAAATAATAATTCAGAAGGACAGTAGCAATTGTGGAAATCTCTCTATGGGTTTCCAGAAAAATAAAGAGAAAAAGTTTATCATCTCAACTTTTATAAACAGCACAACTGTGACATGAAATCATTGTTACGAATTAAATAGAAAACAAGGTTTAAGACATTTTTGTCATTTTTGTTTCTTGCCATTGAGCTGCTGATTTTCATTCCAAATGCTTTTCCAGTTGAAAAGCATTAAAAAACAATTGTTCAGCCAGGCACGATGGCTCATGCCTGTAATCCCAGCACTTTGGGAGGCCGAGGTGGGTGGATCACCGGGTCAGGAGATTAAGATCATCCTGGTCAACATGGTGACAACCTCTCTCTACTAAAATACAAAAAAATTAGCAGGGCATGGTGGAGCACACCTGTAGTCCCAGCTACTTGGGAGGCTGAGGCAAGGGAATTGCTTCAGCCCGGGAGGCAAGGTTGCAGTGAGCCAAGATCACAAACACCACTGCACTCCAGCCTGGCAACAGAGCAAAACTTTGTTTCAAAAAAAAATAAAACAATGTTCGTATTTTAAGGCTTATTTAACACCTTAAACACAATTAATTCTGGTGATTTTAGCATTCATCACCATTTTGGATGAGACAGACCAAAAATAAGTGTGGCATTAAAAAAAAAAAAGCAAAAGTATTTAGAGCTGGAGCTATTGATAGCACTTCCTCCCATTCCTCAGATGAAGAGCTATCATCAGGGCTGGCTAATAGAAATCCAATTTACAAGGCCCTGCTCATTTAAGTGCCTTTCAAGATGCACAGAATTGGTAACCCTTCAGACCCACAAACAAATGCCTGCTCTTCCAGGGCAGAAATATTTTAATGTTGGTTACTGGGAAGTCATCACTTCAAGGTCACCTTGAAGAACAGTGGATGATGAGGGGTGGGAAAAGCCCACTTCTAAGTGATCTGTTTCCTGTCAATTTTCCTTGTCACTTTTTCAATTCCAGTGAAGCACACTTGTTGATAAGCTTTTAATAATGTATGACAAAAAACAAAAAAACAAAAACACTCCCCCTCCTCCACATACAAAAGCCATGTGAGGGGAAAGAGTTCCCTGTGTATTATAAGAATATTGGGGAGTTTTGTTTTCCCTCTTGGCAGGATCACCTTCCTCTCAAAATGATGGAGACGCTAAAGTCATACAGTAATTCTTAGCATGCATATCAGCTGTGTTTCTTATATAGAAAATGTGTCACATTAAATGTGTCACTGGTGTTAGACCAAAAAGTATATTCCATTTTATAATACTGAGCTGTATCTACACATGTATTAGGGTCTACTTTTTACTAGCCAAGGTTTAAGTATTATATGTCCTACTTATAATAGGTATGTTCTCTTTTAAAAATATACAGTTCCTTCTCATAGAGAGAGTTAAAGTTGGATATGTCAGAGGGCTCAACACTCAATATATTAAGGGGTATTTATAGAATAACAAAAATGTTTCACCTTTTGGCTCTTTTATGAAAAATTTACTGGATGCCTAATATATTTAATATTCAGTAGCATGTGAGAATAATTTTTATGCAACTCTGATAGTTAGAAAGATAGATAACTCAATTATTAGATCATCTATCAAAATATTCAGATGTATAAGAGGCTACTAAAAAGATTGATGACTGAGAAAGTCCACTGATTCTCTAGCCATCATATTCATGCATTTGGCCAGACAACATTTTTCGCTGCCTTCACAAGCAAGCTTCATTACCCATCACTCCACTGAAAAGAGTTTATTATGAGGCTGCCATCTTGGCAAGACTATTATTTAGATGATAAATGCTGAGGGGGAAAAAAGTGTGTCTCCTTCTCTTTTTTTTTAAGAAAAAAGATGAGCTCTTCTGACAGATAAAACAAACAGCATCTACATTTCTAATTAACTTAAATTTGGCAGATACAAATATAGGTCAGTTAAAGCTATGATGTTATCTTCTGTCTGAATTTTACCCTTAATTTGTAAAATGTAAATTAACTAATTAGAAGAAAAACAGCATGATTAGTGACAAAAATGCTTCAGCTGGGTCTTTGCTTCCTGACATTTATGATCAACTATAATGAATTATTACTTTTTTAAATAATTGATAGAATATATTTTTTTTCTCACCACAATGAAATAAATTTTACTAAGAATTTATAAAAGAAGGCCAGGAACCTGGCAAAACAACAGAACTTTGTGCTGGGCTTTCTGAGGAAAAGATATATATAGAATGCCATTATATTAGAAACAATTGGGTAAGTTTGTGCCTGTGTAGCTAGGGGTAAATTTAGAGGAGAGATATGTGTAGACATTAAGCCACTAATAGACTCTGTTAAAAAGATTGTTTCATATACAGAAAAATAAAATACCTTATACTGGGCTCTACCACAGTTTATGTTGTACTGGGGACTTAACCCTTTCTCTGTCATTTCAAATGGATTTGCTGTGTACTCAAGCAATTAGTGAGAATAGCACTGGGTGGTGGGTTGCAATGTTAGATGGAGAATGGTTAGAAACAAGAAACGATCTGCCCACTTGAGTTTCGGCAGGAAAACCTGTCACTGTTAAGTAAAATTAATCCATGTAATAGTAAGTGAAAAGCAGTTTTCAACTATTCCTATGTAGGTAAAGATTCTACAATGAGAAGTACAGGTACAATGTCAGACATAAATGTCAATTAAAAGTTACATAAAATCCTGAACAGAAAAGTGTGTGGGGGTGGCCATGCTTTGGCACAGTGCAGTGCGTGTGACTAGGCCTTGGGCAAGCAGAGCAGGATGGGGACTGTCAGTTCTCATAGCACACAAACTAAGAGGTCTGATTTGAATGAGGAATACCAGGAAATTGGAACTGAAGCCTACTGGTAATATAGACAGAAGCTGAATGGGCTCAGTTGCTAGTGGGCATTAGTTCCCGGTGATATGACACCATTTGAAGTGGTGGAGAAAAAAGAAAGAGAAATGATTCAAACAAAGATATATGATGTCTAGAGTGTTACTGAAAAGTGCAGTGATATATGTAAAACAGGTGAGTTAAAACAAATACTTCAAAATTTCAGTCCTAATTTTGGGTATGCCATTAAAATATTTACCTTGGACAAAAGTATCTTAATTTCATTTAGTAGACAGTTATCCCATTTGGAAACAATACAACTAAAATACTTGAATACTCCTTTTTCCAATATTATGACAAATATGTAAAATTTTCCACACTTTCCAAAGTGCAATCTAAATGCTCGGAGAATACTATTGCACTGATTTTATATTTACTAGCTGTGGAGACAGCATAAAAATCTTTCTGAATAGCTGCTTCTCATTAAAAAGAGTAGTTTTAAAAAAGCATTTAGGTTACTACTTTTGTATTTATAGAAATTCATTAATAGTACACATTTTTCTTCCCATCTCCATGCCACCATGATACTAAATTAAAAAATTATATGGATAACCAGTCAAAGCCCCACTTCATAGTATATAAATCTAACATAGAATATCAATTCATACATGACAGAAAATTCTCGACAGTTCTCATGTCTCCACCTAACACTTCAGCCTTTTAACACATTATGTACCCAGGAGATAATTACTTCGATTTACCTACAATTTACCTTTATGTACATTAATCTTGCACTTCAGAGGTTATCCTCAAACTTCTGAACGCCAATAATTTGGTTTCTATCAAAAAGATAGACTATAAAACATAAGATAGCATTCAGACCTCCTCATCTGTTTAGTTTTTCTCTTTGCAGCTATTAACAATCTCCATTCACATTTGTCATTTTGAAAAACTAATTTAATTTTTTAATTAAAAGCATTAATGGTTCCAAGTAAGGGTTTCAGCTTGATGGTAACTGGAAAAAAAAAAGGGGGGGGGGTGCTGGAGGGAGAAATGTAAAAAGCAATCATTTATATCTGTTTAAATTATTTATTATTTCTGTAATGAAGACAGCACTTTTGTGTTTGAGGAGTGTGTTTATCTCTGAAGCAGAAGTAAGGCAAGGAGAGAAATGCAATGAGTGTCAGGTATCCTGACCAAACCTGAGTCCCTCAGTGTTGCAGGAAGGTCAGACCCTTTCAGCATGGTACTGGTGTGTCAAAATACGTAAACAAACCATCACAGTGCAGGAAGAAGAATGACCTCTCAGTTCTTTATGTTTGGGCTGCCGATGGAGCTTTGGACATGGGGTATGCATGAATGGTTTTCCTAGCTGCTTGACAAACGCAACTCCCAAGGTTTCTTTAAAGTGTGATTGTTAAAAGCCCTAGGTTCATACATTTTGGTACAATTTTCTAAACCCACATAACTCATGGTGGCAACAGATGTGAGGTTAACTATCAATACCCTAAATAATCAGATTCAGTGCAGCCAGTCTAAAATTACTTTATAAATGTTCAAATGCAAGAGATGAAGGGTGAGAGTCAGTAAAATTAGAAATAATTTACTTTGCTCTAAGAGTCATAATTATTGTTAATCAGTTCTCTAAACTTTATTATAATGTCATATCACAATTGTCTTCTTTCCCTGTTTATAAGAGGAATTTCTCTATTCTCTCTCTCTGAGAAAAACCACTTAATCTCTTTCTACAAAAAATGATCCCCAAATCAAACTATCTCTGATCCATCACTCAGATTCCTATCCCACAGCCCAGTTACCTTTGGACATCTCTAAACATCCCAAATGAAGTTATTGCTAATCTACATTATTTTCTATTCCCAATTCTTTAATAGCATCATTATTTCACCACCAACAATATTAAAACCTCAAAGTTATTTCTGTTCTAAACCACTTAATACAACAAAACTTTTACTGATGTACTGAATGTTGGCATTACTTGACAAATTCTGTGAATTCTGTCTCTATAATCTCTGTAAGTCTATATGGTTCCCTTCCATTTCCACTGGTACCACTATAATTTGGGAATTAATGGATTATTTCAATATGGATGACTAACAGCAATAGTGTCCCTAGTTATAAATTCTTGTTTCTATCCAATCTAAGCACTGCTACCAGAATAATCCATCCTAAAGTTACCCCCTAATCATGTCACTCTTCTATTCAAAAAACTCCACTGGCTTTCCAGTTCTGTCACCTTGATTTGGGCACTTAACCCCTTAATAGCTCAACTTTCTCCTATGAAATGGAGATAAAACACTAGCATTTACCTCATAGGATTGCTATGTGGATTAGAGTGGAAAACACATGTAAGCGCTTAATCCAGTGCCTTGAACATAATTGGTGCTCAATATTAGCTATTATTATGATCTGTGTACATGTCTGTTTCCCTATTAAAGGCAAGATTAAGTTTTGCTTACTTTTGTATACTCTGAAATATATAATCTGCTATTTCTATATAGAAGTAACTTATTAAGCATCAGCTGAATTTAACTGTATATCTATGCCACTTTGACGGGCCAGTTTGCTAGAACTTGTTGCATTAGGAATACAGCAGGCCAGGCATGTTGGCCTGTGCCTCTAGTCCCAGCACTTTGGGAGACAGAGATGGGAGGATCACCTGAGACCAGGAGTTCAAGGTTGCAGTGAGCTATGAGGCCACCACTGAATTCTAGCCTGTGTGACAAAGTGAAGCCTTGTCTCTAGAATAAATAAATAAATGGAATATGAAGTGGTGAAAATACTCATTTCACATTAAACCAATTAAAGGTAATAGGAGCTGGTCAAATATTTTGATCTAGTGTTGAGTTCAATATGGCTTTACGTACCTGCCATTAGCACAAAACCAATGACTTAATTTTTAATACCTTCTTAATCAATATGGAGTACTCTTAAAGTATCTCAGCTGTCATCAAACATGACTAAGATAGCCTCCTATATATATAAGTTGAGCTTTATGAATCCTAAAAAAAAAAAAAAATCCTCTTTACTAAATAAAAAAAAAATTGGCTTTAATTTTTAACTTATGATCACTTGGAATGAAATACCAGGAATGCTGTAAGACTAAATTTAAAATGGGAGGTGGTGGTAATGGTTAGCAAGCTGCCAGCAACAAATGGGAAGGAAACAGCAAAAGGGAACATATAAAGAGAAGCAGGAGGGGTTAACAAGACAATTTGCTGGTACACTCCTGTGTGAAAAAAGAAGGTGACCAAAACACAAGAAATATCTCAATGTCAGGGATTCAGACAGAAAAGGAAGAAAACCGAGAGAATGGAATTCACACAAATCTTAAGGGTAGACTGGAAGAATATAAGGGAGAGAGAGAAAAAGAAAAAAAAAAAAGCCACAAGTGAATGTAATTGACTTCTGTTAATGAATAAAGGGAATTCATAGGATAAATTTACTTTTTATAAAAATTTGGCTGCCAGAATCAATTAGAAATTAGAATGAAAGAATGTTTACCACTGCCATTACGTATCCATGAAGATTTCTGTTTTAGGAGAAGAGTATGAGACATGCAAATTGCATTCCTGACTCATTTTCCATATTCCACATATGTGAGAGGGAATGAGCATAGGCAAACCAGGGCATCGTAGCCTCATCACTTATACATCATCCATTCCAGGAGATACTTGAATGATAACAAACAGCAGAAGATGCTGACAGAGGAAAAGAAAAGGCACAGCTGCTGTGAACAGGGCTCTGTGTCTCACAAAATATGGCCTGCTTTATTTTAGTCCAAGAGGCATAAGAAGCCCTGAGGGCTACCAATAGATAACCAAAGAAAGCCACTTTCTAATAACCATATGCTTATTATAATCCTTGGCCTTGAACATATCAAAGACTTCCCTTTTGCTGGGCATAAAGTCATAACTAAAAAATCCCATTCCAACTCTCAGAGGCCTGCAGGAAAGAGAGGTAGAATATGTGGATGTCTGAGAGAGACAGAGAGAGACAGATCTCAAAAGAAAGTAACCTGAAGGACTGCACAGTACTCTCTCTATGCTTATGCGAATTTGTTCCCGATGACAATGAAGTCTATAAATTAAATGGATTTAACAAAGAGACAAAGGTTAAGATCACAAGGTTAATTTTAAACAAGACAAACTGGTTTACACAAATCTGTTAAACTATGTGTTAAAATCATAATTGAAAGTCTCCTACTTGGAACCAAGTTAGGGTAACAAAGACTGGATTAGCCCTCTGTTCAAAGTTAAAAAACAAAATAGATGACATAACAGTTTTTAAACACTAGACATCAAGCAATGAAGAACTATAATCCCAGAGTGATGGGATTACAAAGAGCCAGCCATTTGATTGGCCCAGCTTAATAGAGGTTCCAAGCTGTGATGTTCAAAGAGTGAGCCCAGGTAAAGCCCAGCAGTCTCCCTGAGTTGAGGAATTGTAGCTAGAAGAACGGGAAAGCCAAAGAAACTAGAATTTAAAGGCAGAATACCAGCAGGGGAAAGCTGCCCACAGAGAGAGAATTCCAGAGACCTAAGCAAATCCCCCTCAAGTATTCAGAATACTGATAAGTGCTTACATGGAAAGATCTAGAAAACTAGAATGACACTACCAACCAGTTTGACCTAATTGACATTAGTAAGACACTCCACTGAACAAAAGTGGAATAAAGTTTCAAGTGTACACAGAAAATTTACAGAGATAACCAAAGTCTGAGCCAGAAAATAAATCTTAAAACATTTAAGAATTCAAATTTGTTATCTGATCTCAATGGAATTAAATTAGAAAGCAAACAGAAAGATATCTGAAAATTTCTCAAATATTTCAAAACAAAACAGCATACTTCAAAATAAGTGTGAGTCAAAGAAGAAATCAAAAGTAGAAAGTATGTGGAACCAAATAAAAATGAAAATGCAATATGTAAGTACGTGTGAGATGCAGCCACAACACTACTCAGAAGTACATTTATTGCACTAAAATGTCTATACTGGAAAAAAAAGAATGAATTAAAATCAACAACTTCAGTTTTTCACCCTAGGAAACTAGAAAAAGAAAGGGAAACTAAACAGAAACTCACACAAAGGAAGAAAATAATATAAGATTAAACACCAAAGAAAGAGAAAAAAAAATCAATATTTTTTAAAAAAACAAAAAAATTTGGTTCTTTCAGAAGAACAATAAAATTGATAAACCTCTAGGCAGATTGATCTGGAAAAGAAGACACAATTATTAATATCAGGAATGAGAAAGGAGACATCTCTACAGATATTAAAAGATAGAAACAGAATATTTTCAACAAGCATATGCCAAAACATTCTGCAACTTAGTTTAAATGGACAGACACTTTGAAAGACTCAAAGTGCCAAAGCCTCCTCAAGATCAAAAAGACATAACCTAAATCTCTTATAACTACTAAGAAAGTGATTTTGTAGTTAAAAACCTTCCAACAAAAACATACCATAGGCTGAGATGCTTTGACTGGGGAATCCCACCAAAACGTTAAGGAAGAAATAATGGACATTTTGTGCAAACCTTTCACAACAATTAAAGAGGAGGGAATGCCTCTCAACTCATACTAAGAGGGCAGCATTACGTTAATACCAATACCAGATAAATACTTTAGAAGGAAAATTAAAACATAAATCTGTATCACTCATAAACATAGATGCAAAAATTCTTAACAAATTTTAACAAATCGAATCCAGCAAAATATAAAAAGCGTATTTCTTCAGAGTCAAATGAAGTTTATCTCAGGAAAGCAAGGTTGGTATAACATTAAAAAAAATCAATCACTATAATTCACTATATTGACTAAGAAACCTATGTGATCATTGTAATAGATGAAGAAATAGCATTTGACAAAAATTCAATACCAATTTTTGATAAAAACTTGCAGCAAACTAAGACTAGAAGGTAGTTTCTTCAGCCTGATAAAGGGCATCTACAAAAACCTATAGCTAACATCATTCTTTTATGTTTTATATTTGCCATGATCATGGCTCACTGCAGCCTTGAATTTCTGGTTTCAAGTGATTCTCCCATCTCAGGCTTCCGAGTAGCTGGGACTACAGGTGTGTGCCACCACGCCTGGCTAATTTTTTTTTTTTAAATAGAAACAGGGTCTCACTATGTTGCCCAGGCTGGTCTAGAGCCCCTGGACTCAAAAAAAGACTCCTGCATTGGTCTCCCAGAGTGCTGGGATTAGAGGCATAAGCCACTTGTGCTTACCCCTGACATCATTCTTAATGGTGAAAGATCTAAAATCCTCTAAGATCAGCAGCAAAGCAACAATGCCCATTCTTACCATTCACTTTTATATGAGGCAAACAATAAAAAAAAAGGCATACTAATTGAAAATGAAGTAAAATGGTCTTTACAAACAACATCGTTGCCTATGTAGAAAATCCGATCACATCTACCAATAAGGTAAACTATTAACAAATGGGTTTTATAAGGTTGCAGTATAGAAAATCAATATACAAAATCAATTATATGTCTCTATAGTAGCAATGAACAGATAGAAACAAATAAAACTATCATCACTAATATTATTAAGAACTATAAAATGCTTACATAGCCATCAATCAATCAATACTTAGCTATCAATCTGCCAAAAAATGTGAGATCTATCCATGGAAAACTATAGAACAACTTCTGAGAAAAACGTTAAACGAACCAAATAAATGGAGAGATGCCAGGTTCATGGATCAGAAGACTCAGTATTATTAAGATATCAATTCTTCCCAAACTGAGCGATAAATTAAATGTAATCCCAACCTAAATTCCAGCAGGCTTTTATAGAAATTAAAATGTTGACTCTAAAATTCATATGGATAAAAAAGATCTTAAATAGCAAAAAAAAACTTTGAAAAGAATAACAAAACTGGGGGACCTACTATATTTTCTAAATTATAATGTTACAGTAATCAAAATAGTGTTAAATTGGTATAGACAAACCGATGATGGAATAGAGAATTCAGAAAGAGACTCACACATACATGAACAATTGATTTTTGACAAATGTACACAGGCAATTTAGGTGGAGAAAAAAGAGTCTTCTCAAAAAGTATTCTAGAACCATTTCTGTATGCAAGAAACTTATATCCAGAATACTAAAATATAAAATAAAAATGCCCTACCAAAACTCAGTAAGAAAGAAACTCAATTAAATAATGAAGCAAAGATTTCAAGAGAAACTTTTCCAGAGAAAATAGGTAATAAATAAACATATGAAAAGATTCTCAATATATCATTAGAGAAATGCAAATTAAAATCACATTAACACATTTTTACACAACTATTAGAAAGCCTTGAGTTAAAAAGACTGACCATACTATGTGATGAGGAAGATGGGAAGCAGCTGGAACTATCATAAGCTGCTGATGGGAATATAAAATGGTATAACCACTTCAGAAAAGAGTTTAATCATTTTGTAAAAAGGTAAAAATATACCTACCATATGTCCCAGGTATTTATCCAAGAGTTATAATATCATGTGAATATTTTATAAAACTGTTCCTATCAGCTTTATTAGCAATAGCCAGAACTAAAAATAAGCCAAATGTCCATCAACAGGTGAATGGATAAACAGTGGAACAGCCATGCAACTGAACGCCTCTTAGCAATAAAAAGATGAACTACTGATACATTCAATAACATATATTACCCTGAAATAATTGTGCTGAATAAAAAAAGCTAGACAAAAAAGGGTACATGCTGCATGGTTCTATTTATATAAAATAGTAGAAGCAGCAAACTGATCAACAGTCACAGAAAGTAGATCAGCGGTTACAGGGGTACAGGGAGAACTCAAGGGATCAAGAAGGTAGATTATAAAGGAGCACCAAGAAACCTTACGGGGTGGAAGGCATACTCACTATCTCTACGATGGTGATAGTATTATAGGCTTATACGAAACATTAAATTGTACTCTTTAAATATGAGTTTATTCTGTGTCAGTTATACCTCAATAAAGTTGTTTTTTAAAACATTCTTGTTAAAATACTCCCACAAAGCATTTCAATTAAGAATAAAATATGAACTATGAACTCTATCTAAATAAAAAAACGTATATTTCTTAACAAACTTCTACAGTCCACTTATCTTCTGAAGACAGACTGGTCTCTAGACAATTCATTCTGATTTGCTGAGTCAGTACCATTTGCAAAAAAAACCCTCCCAATGCTGTAGATTTCAAATCCAACAATTCAGAGGTTATTATATTCCGGGTAAATGGGAGCATATAACAGGATTTTATATTGATTCTACAGACAGGTACTTTGAATATAGAATATAGGCTCTTGAAGAACAGAGAACAAATGGCCCATTTTCTCCAACCACATGAAGGTGAATATCTAAAACTTGCATGCTGGAGAGAATTTTAGTTTTAGCCTAAAAAGCCCATTAACTGACAGAGTAAGTAGTCTCTTCCAGCATATGTATCACCATGACAGACATGAAGCTGCCTGGTGGAGTGGCAAGAGCAGGTGTGGAGTTCACAAGGACACCTGGGTTCAGGTGCTGCCTCTGCAGTTCACTGTTCCGTTCTCACTTTTAACCCCTCAAAGGCAGGGGCTGAGTCCCTACTGACTAACACAGTGCCTGTAAATGTTTGCCAACCTGAACCTGTATTTCTTAATAAAGCAACTATTTCATCAAGACTTTGCTTGGAAGCAGATAAGCTAGGAATGCTAGGGCTAACTAGCTAGTCAAGGCTAGGTAAAGAAGAGGATGACTTCAATGCTGGATGCAGATTAACCTCATCATAATTTTCAAACAGAACAACGACAACAAAAAATCCCAGAGTCCAGGCTGTACTGCACACCAATTAAAATAGTTCTCTAAGGGTAAAGCCAACATCAATATTTTAAAAACAACCCCCATGTGATTTCAACGCACAGTGACGTTTGAGAATCACTGCCCTAGATTCCAAGCCTTTTTAGTATCAGTTTTGACTGATCTCCATTATTCTGGAATTAGCCTCAGAAGTGGACTCTGTATTCTTGGGTTCCTGACACTAACTGCTCCCAACCTCACTTCCTATTGGTAAACTCTTATTTGTTTTTCCCTTACCCTCTCTGGATGATCTTAATGATGTGTTTCCATTCCTAGAATAGCCACTCAATCCTTTGCTTGTTGGTTTGGTTTCGGGTAACATTTCAGAGCTATACATGACCCACATTAACTCTGTCATAGTGGATGTCAAAGGGAAGTCATCCTCTCAACAATTCTCTGGTGCCCCCGGATTTGTGTAACTGGTTAATATGTCTCTCTTTTAAAAATCTTGCATATGCTTGAAAAGAGTAATCATTTAGATGTCTTTCTAGCCAGAGAAACTATAATTCATTGACATTTCCTTGTACATCTGTTTTCCGTCCCTTTAATCCTTTAAGTCATTCTAGTTTCTCAGCGATTGTCCCCTTATTAGAAATATCACTCTAAAGGCCTAAGATAACATTTCTAGTCTTTGCTCAGTTTTGTTAAAATCAATGAATAATGGCAGAAAATACGAATTCCTCACTTAGGAAAGTCTTGTTATTCACATTCCACATGCCAAAAAAAACGATACTTAACCACTATAACCATTATGAGAAGTCATTTTTATAAAAGCACTATATACATAGAAAACAATTCTGTCATCCTGATCAAATATTTTGAGGTTACTCCAGCTAACAACAGTGTCAAGTATTTGTCTGTAACAATGGGACATCAATATCTCACAACCAACTCAATTTTAAGAGATGAAAAAAGCAAATGATTATATTTTACCTTTATTAAAGGCCTCTCCAGTGCATTTGCTAATTATTAGTCAGTCTGTCACTTGTTGTTGCTACTTGATAGTATACAGCAGCAGTGCTGCTTCTGAGGCTGCTGTAATTGAAGGTTTGCAAGAGCTTCTATTGCTAGGGCACATACTCCAACTTACGACAGATGTGATCAGCCTTGTTTTTAACTAGACCGAAATAACTGGAAATCTGTGATTTGGCTAATTGCAGGGTTCCTGAAAGGATCTTAATACAGGAAAAACTTTGGCCATGCTCTGAAAAATACCTTCCTTAACTCTAACTGCTTGGCATTCCCATTCTAAATGCCTCTCGTCTCAAGCTATCACAAACCAAAGAAAGCAATTGCCAGACCACTGAATAAATACTGATCTTTAAAAAATACTTAGAGGTAAGAACTAAAGTCAAATCAATTCTGTGGCAGAAGGTATTAGCTTAGCATTGCCTTCAGGAGAGTAGACTCTCTGGAGCCAAAGGTTCAAAAATCTGACAGATAGAACTCAGCTCTTAATCTTTTCTGTGGTACATAAATGTGATGAAGACCGTATTTCCTCTGGTGCTCATCTCCCCGCCTATCCTAACAAGAGGACAAGAAATGGCTTTGAAAGATATATGCACTTGCTTCCTTTAATATTGTCCTTTAGGGCCAATCAAGAGAGGTTCATGTCCTGTACCCAAGCTTTAGGTAACTCTGCTCTGGCCCCCATCTAGTTATATCTGAATCCATGGAGTAAGGAGTTTATGGGGCCAAGGGAACATCCCCACCTGATTCCTGTTCCCTCAACCACTTTCAAGGCCACACTCCATGTACCAGACCTCAGAACTTCCTGATATTATAGCCCTGAGACCACTCCCAGGCCCTGTATGGCCCTTTCTCTCAGGTCATCCACCTGAAAAAGGCGGCAGACTACCAGAGCGTGCAACTCTGGCCTGAGAGCAGTGGTTTATGGGAATGTACATGGAGCTTGGATATACAGGCTGGGGATGAGCTTGACACCTTTCCAGGTGTAGGATAGAGCTAAGGGTGGGAAGAAAAGGAAAGCAGGTTAGGCAGTGGGACCATCTCTCCCTGCACTGACACACATAGCCTGGAAATCCAAGGAATCTAGGAATTCTGAACTTTCAGCTCTTCATGTAGAATAGAATATATTTTATTTAATGTCTGTTAATTTAATATGAAACTTTACATATTTAGACACACAGTATATAAGGCTCCATTGGTACTCTTGCTCCAGGCCCAGTTTCATGCATTCCTTAAAGAAACTGGAGATTATCCTCTGCTTAGAATTTTCAAGGTATTCTACGTCAAATTTCAAATGAAAGAACTGTCTGAAGTTTTGGGAAAGCAACGGATCAACATAAGATTATAAATATTTATTTAAAAACCCTTTATAAAATGCATTTGTCGTTTTGTTTTCAGTTATTTTCTATTTTTAAAATTCCTTATGTTAAATACATTTATTTTATGAAATAGGACAAAAAATGTATAGGCAAAAGCCTATACATTTGAAAAGTCTGTAAAAGTTTTTCAGAAACATTAGGCATTTTCCTCACTACCCTAGAGTTGAATTCTCAAAGAAAAAAATTTGAAAATACTATGGCTAATGTCACAATGTCTGACACTTTCCTCAACAGCTGACTCAAAACATTATTGTCTGTCAGACATCAGTAAATACACTCAATAAATATCTACTATCAACTATGTGCCAGATTTTGGGCAATCAAAGATGGATAAAACCAGTAGATAAGATGGAACTCAATATTAAGTGGAGGAGGTTGACAAGTAAACAAGCAATGATCATCTTTGATAGATATTATGAAACTATTAGCAAAACACAGGAGGCACATCAAGCCCCATCTTGGAATGCAGGAAGGTTTCCCAAAGAGATGTCAGCCAAGCTGAGTGCTGAAATTAGCTGAGTAGTTTATGCGGCAAAGAAGGCAATTAAACACGTCTAATCGGAAGAAGACTTCTAAATTTCATCAGTGATATACCAAAAAAAAGAGACAGAGGGGAACTAATATTTTTTGACTGCCAGGCACGGTGAAAGTGCTTTGCATGTATTAAATAACTGACCTTCAGAGTCATAGGGCAAAAAAAGGTTTTATTCAGCCCATTTTATTGAGGAGAAAACAAAGTAAGTTGCTCCCAGTCTTGGGAACAGACAGTGGCAGACTCTGAATTCAAACCCAATATTCTTCCCATTACTTCAAGGATCACTAAATTGAAAAACCAAATTTTGCCCCATTTGTTCCGGCCGAGAAGCTTAGATTTCCTTTGAAAGAAGCAGAGGGGTATATTAACAAAGTGCACTTTGGTTTTCAAGACATGCCTCTAATGAGAGCATGCCAGAATGTGACTGGAATGGCAGACGGAGGGGCTGAAACTTGCAATTGCCATTTCCATGTTCTTCATCAGTGGTTGTTGGTCACTGTCCATGTGCTTTATAGCAAATGGCTCTTTCTATTAAGATCACTCAGTATTTTCATTCAAACTGACCCACTTTATCTCAAACCACCGAAAGTAAGGACAAGGTGTCCTCCCTGTCTCTTTGAAAGGCCAACGTGTTAGAGCCCATATATGTAATCTGACCTTAGACTGGTAGAGTTGGTTTCTTTCTTTGCCGGTCATGGTCTCAGTATAAAAGTATACTTAGTAATACAGGCCAAACTGTCAAAGAACTCACCTTCTGATTAGAGAAATAGGATGAGAAGACTTTTTGCGTGTTGATTTCATAAGGAAATGTATTTCTAGTAGCCTTACACAATTTGGGGCTGTATTTATGGTCCAAATGCTTCTCAGATGCATTCTTTATCTCTTTTAACTCTGTAGAAGTAGAGACTATAGAGTTTTGAGGAGTTGTTTAATCAAGGTTAATACCTGGGAGTTGGGATGGGGATATGCTTGTAGGAAAGGCTGCTTACGTTCTTTACTCAACAGCTCTGATTTTGGGGAAGATGACTGCATTGCAAAATTTAAATATTTTCAAGGTTAGTTCAGCTGAGTAAGGATATCAATTTACTATAAAAGAAAACTGATAGAAATGTTAACCTAAAAATTGATGGCTCTGTAGTTATTTGTGTGGGAAACAGATTTATGCAAAATCATTAGTCTATAAATAGGAATTGGACACTCTTATTATAAAATCTAATCTTTAATAGTAATTGAACACTCTTACTATAAAATCTCATCTTTAATCTGAAAATAGTGTGACAATTTGGTAACATTAGTTTTTATACAAACTAGAGGTTTATCACATGACTAAAGCAAAGAGCCCAAATTGTATCCAACAGCCTCCTTGAAAGGCTACCTAGAGGTGGGAGAGAATTTCTTCCAACTCTGAAGAACTTCAGAAGCTGCTAAAGTTATATGCCGAAGAAATTTAGCAACTGCCAAAGTGTATGAGTTGTGTTGAGGCAAAATATGAGAAGAGGAAGATCCCATACATTCATAAATGGGGTAAGTTCTCCTCTATCAAAATACTCCATTACCAATAAGCTTGTATCATTATCACATATCACAAATTTTACATACAAGTAAATACTCAAGTTCCTTTTTAAACTTGGGCACTAAATGTTCCTTTTTGAAGTTGCATTTCTTGGCCTCTCTGCAGACATTTGGTAACATCAGTGACTTTTGTGACATTTACTCCTTAAATGATCTCAACCATTTAAAACCAAGGCTGGCATTCCCTTATCACACATCATGCCCTAAATGAATTATGCTCACTTAGCCAGTACATATTCAAATAATGTGCTCAGGGAATGTAAATCAATAGCACTCTAAGTAAAACATCACCAGAAGGGAAAAAGTAGAATGCAACAAAGTAATATAAAATCCAAAGAGATATTGTATTAAATTAT
This sequence comes from Cacajao melanocephalus, assembly GCA_963573385.1. NCBI lineage: Eukaryota > Metazoa > Chordata > Mammalia > Primates > Pitheciidae > Cacajao > Cacajao melanocephalus. Next base: position 80,542 of record CAUYLG010030049.1, read on the forward strand.
CTATCACTCAGACATCCTCTAGGCACGTCAATAATCCCTAAATTTGTCATCCAGTGACTAGATTATTTAATCAGCCTCTAAATGGTGAATGTTAGGTACACAGTAGGTACTCAATAAATAGTTGTTTTAGAATAAAGATAATGGTATGGAATTTTTAAGTAAGCTCTCGTATTTGGGATTCAATTTGTAACTGTTTCTTAGAAAAGATATGACCAATACCAAAGCTGGGAAAACAGTCTGCCTGCCTACTGACTGAGCTCATCAGTTTTTTTTAATCCTTTAGCAACCTAAACTTATGCGATTTGATTTTCTTGTCATTTCTTTCCCTATACTACCAAAATTGATGCTTTCTTTACTATTTCAAACTCATCATGAAATTGCTAAACATCTAAAATTCAATTTGCCACATTACTGCTAATTTGAATAATGGCTGAATAAAACACAGGAAACGCTGAAACAGCATTGATTTCTAAAACATTTTGCACTTTCCTCCTCCATCCCTGTAAAGTAAAGCTCGGATGCCACGCACAATTACACAAGAAAATCAAGAAAGCCATTACATTCAGCATTTTGTCATGATCATTGTTACCATGGCAAAAAGTGGGCTTAGTTTAGCACAGCTGCCATAGGCGAGGTCCACTGGCCTTTTGTAAAGCTGAGTAACAATATAATGCCAGATTCTGTAGCTGGTCACTGTTTTTACCCTAGGACAAGACTATGACCCACAGACACTACTGTCTCACTCCTTAAGGATCTGAGCCAATGTCATTTTATTATTGTATTCTTACTGTTGGCCAGCAGTCAAGGAACATAGATAATCTAGGAAGTTTACCACCTGACCGACTTCCTGTTCTAAGGGGGAAAAACAATGTGTTGTGTGAACACTTGGGACCACAATAATAGAAAAAGCCAAAGTTTTGACGGTTGCATTGTAAATGGCAATAGGGTTGTGTTGGAAATCACACAGATTTGGGAGTGAGAGAGAAATGCAGACCCACGACAACTAGCTCTACGGCATAAGCTTGGTTACCTGTAAAATGTGGATAAAAGTAACTTCCCGGACACGTGCAGATAATCAATAAAATAAGGCCCTCCCACCCCCTTCTTAATGCTGAGATTTCCATGTCTTCCGGAACATTAAGTTGGTAGGTAAACTATTCTCTATTGTTGGAAGCTACATTATTTCCATCTTTCATATCATTTGGATACTTTCCTCAGAGAGCTGAGGATAAGTTATTTTAAGGTCTGACAGTAAGCATAAATTTCACATCAAAAGGATAAAAGTTCAGTGTCAATACTGTAATATACACCACACCTTATTATCCATATTTTAAGTGACACCAATATTATCTTTGTGAAATGAATGAAAAATGGAATATATACTAATTTTGACCTTATGCAGAGATTTTCAGTTTTAAAAAAATGAAGCAACACTATGAAAGTGGAGAAGTTTAAATGATCTGAAATGAATACATTAATCAAAACTCTGTATTTACTACAAACAAAGACTACTAGCATTTTTACCAGCTAAACAAAATATATTTTTCTAATGAGATTTCAGCTGAGTATCGTTTATCTTAAGGGAAAAATAATGGGTCCTTACCTATTCCAGTAGCTCCAGAACTGGTCATGCAGGTAGGCGTGGTGGCTACATTCATCACCAAATGAGGCTTTGCTTTCAATCCAGTGAATTATGTGCCCTTCTACAGCTAAGGGACAAAGCATTACTAATATATGGAGAAGGGAAGGGAAGATTGAAAATTCTGAACTCTGCACAGGACGCTCTATGCTTCACATTAATGAGCACAGGCTTAGCCCTTACCATCATCTGTAAATGTAATTACAAAACACACTGTATACGTTCATTACAAAGAACATTTATGTGACAATCACATCCCTTTGATTTTCATTATATTCTTCAAAACTCCCTTTTCTAGTTCTCAGACTGCCTGTATAACTCGACAAGTGACAGGTCAAGAAGACCAGAATGAGTCTGGCTTTTCAACAGACCTATGTTTAAGGAATTTGAAATTTAGAGAAATACACTGAAAATGACAACCAAAATATCTTTAGAAAACACGGTTTCCCAATATATGTAAAAGATTTTAAGACAGAATTCCTTTGAACCTATCATTTTCTGCCGTTTAAAAATATATTTTCCAACTATTCACCCATTTACAGTATTATAAAGCTGATATTAACATAAAAAATTAAAAATTACACCCTTCTCTAAAAACAAATGCATAACAGAGTTGCAGAACTCACCAACTGGTACTTGTAAAATAAAGTCTGGTGTTTTGTCATAACCCTTTGCACGGAGCTGATCTTCATCTACAAGAAGAACAAAGGCGATTTACTTAAAATACTATTCAATTAACAAGATAGGAATGTATTTGCTTTTATTTCTTAAATATGTACAAAAATTACTACTGTAGTCATATATATCTTTCTTATGCATGCAGTACTGTGCCAGAATGAATGAACTTCCTTAACAACCCTGAAGCGTAAAGATGCTTCAGATATGCTTTTGTTATTTTTTCTGCATCTTTGTTAATTACAAACATCACTAATTCAAGGTGTCATACACTACCTTTTTTGTAATTGAAAATGCTCCAGATAAAGTAATACGCTTATTGATTTTTTTTTTTAAAAAAAAGGCTTTCGCCACTGTGAAAATTACAAATGTTGTCAGCCAATATTGACAATTTTATAGTAAAGGCGCAAGCCCAGTGGCCTTTACGATTATGGAAAAATGCTTTCAATAAAAAAATTAAGAAAGAAACTATTCCTACACACCAGAAAGAGACAAGAACAACGAGATCACCATAAAGAATGAGTTATCCTGCTTAATTCCTTTGATAGCTATCGTTTCTGGCATTTACCTGAGTTTTATAACAATATGTAATTCTGAAAAGCAAACAAGCTTTAAGATTTTTACTTTTTCTTAAGTCTGTTTGATTTCTCGGTCCCCTGTAAATATCAATGATCTATTCATAAGAAAAGAAGGCAGGAAAACAGGAAGCTGGACAAAGTTGGAAAAAACTAGCAAGGTGTTTGCTTTAAAAAAAAAAAAAATCCTCCAATATTTCTAAACGCTGTCCTTGACTTCTAATGGCATTACAATGTGATTTCTGAAATGGGGAGTTCTCCATTAGATTTTGGAGTGACCTGGTCATTCAATTCCAGACATGGCTTTCTGTCTTCACCCAACCTCAACTAATAGCCCAACCAAGTAACAAGGAAGGCTGTGTGGTCTCTTAACACCTACTGGGCTGTTGACATTGCCATGCAACCCATTCGCCTTCCTGCATCACCTTTGATTAAAATTAATGGCCCATTCCCAGTGTTGGGTAGCTTATTTCCAATCCATTTGTCAGCCCAAGACAGTGGTTTCATGGCCAATGTTCAGAAACTCTGTTTTAGAACACTCTTGTGCACATCTTGAAAGGTCAGCATTTTAAATGTAAATAACCTTTTAATGACAAGACACATATTTGAAGTAGACATTTAAGTTAAATCTTGTTAAAAGTCAATATCCTTAAACTGTCTAGATTTTGAAGGACTGGTGCCACTATTCAAACCAATCTCCCCTCCTTAAAATATAAGAAATCTCAAGTTAACTATCGAGATACTGAAATACAAATTAAAATAATATGACTTTAAAAACAAGAGAATTTGGAAAGTGGGCTGTAGATGAAAAAGACTGGACAAGTTTCTGTCCTCTAACTATACTCTGACCACAATGAGAATATTTAATAGAAAAGGCATTTATTAAAAAAAATCAACTTCAGTGCCTTGAGCTGATGTTTCAGGTAGCTGATGAACAGTTTTAAAAGCTATGGTGACATTAAAAAAGATAGATTAATATTTCATTAAAACGATCCTAGCTTCATCAACCTTTGCAGATGTTAAAATCTGTTTCAGAAAGAAAAATGATTAGGTTTCTGATAACAGTACAAAACAAAATTTGAAAGGTCACCAAGCAATCCAAACGTACTCATTAAAATCCCTTTAAAAGACAGATGCTGCACTACTGTTCACTGCACCAAAATTACTAGCAACATATCTGTGATTTAAACTACATGACTGACTTAATATGAAGATTAAAAATCCCAAACCCCAAAACCTGAACATAAAACACAAAGTGTGGCTGGGGACCCTTCCCATCTTTTTGTGGTAAACTTCAACAAACTACAATTGGCTCACTCTCTCTTTTTCCCTCTCTCACATACACACACCCCTGTCTCTCTTTCTCCTTCCCTCTCACTCTTTCTCTTAACATGAAGCTGATTCAATAATAATTGTACCCAAAGGATAGCATCTGTAAGTCTGTGTCACCAGTGGTGATATAAGACTTCTATTTTTTTTAAAATAAAGAGCTTATCCCAAACATCTGAAATACTATGTATTGGGCATCTTCTCCTTCCTTTAATTTATTTACTAAACTCTCATTGCACTATCTCCTGTTTCAGCCGTGGGCTTGCTTCCTTCATCCTAGATCTAAGAAAGAATGAGGTAACAACTTGGCAAAGTTAAGAAGAAATGATGGTACCAGAGTAGGAAGCAGCATTTAGGACCTTTTTCACCTGTTCTAAGCCCCAGAACACTTAATGCCCCCAAAAGATAATTGAGTAAAATATACATGCATGTTTAACAGTATCCACGCCTTTACAAAGCCTATCTGGATTGACAATAATTTTCTTTCTTAATTTAATTCCCTACATATCAACAAGGCCCAAAGGCACCAAATAGGCTCAAAGTTCAAGGTTTTATGGGATTAACTCTCACTGTTATCTTTCATCCTTGGTCCCAACTGTCTGTTCTACATGTTCATCTGAGGTTCATCTCAACTGTAATTGTAAAAAAGACAGCATCTCTTTCCTCAATACTAATGTGAAAATTCTTCTTTGATGTCAAATTTTTTTTTTTAGATGAAGTCTCGCTCCGTTGCCTATGCTGGAGTGCACTGGCACGATCTCAGCTCACTGCAACCTCCATCTCCTGGGTTCAAGCGATTCTTCTGCCTCAACCTCACAAGTAGCTGGGATTACAGGTGCATGCCACCATGCGTGGCTAATTTTTGCATTTTTAATAGAGATGGGGTTTCCCGAAGTTGGCCAAGCTGGTCTTGAACTTCTGATCTCAAACAATCTGCCTGCCTTGGCCTCCCAAATTGCTGGGATTACAGGCGTGAGCCCCCATGCCTGGCCTCAAGTATTTTAAATAACACTGGAACTAACCACGCCTTAACATTTTAGTAGAATTCACCCACAAAACCCAATCTGTGCCTGGTCTCGTTGTTGTGCAACTCTTTTTTCTTTGGCTACTGATCTATTGACATGTATTATTTATCTCTTTTATAGTCCGTTTTACAATCTATGTTTTCCTTATAATACTTTGCATATATTTGAGCCAAGGAGTTACTTATGATTCTTTGAATTTTCTAAGTGGAAACTAGATGTTTAAGTAATATACACTGTTTCTTCAACAGTGATATAAGCGGTTTTCTTCAAGAAAAAAATGACAAAGATTAAGAACAAAGCAATAATAATAATATTATAGAATGAAAAAAGGTAATGGCAATAATATGAAATAGTACTTTTAGTATGACTTCCCCAAAGGTTGGGTATCAATATGAAACCAATCTTCAAATCCTGCATATGTGTCTTATTCAGTGAATCTAGCAGATACAAAGCAAGGGTCTTCTGGTTTAAGGTATACATTTAAAAGCCCAATATATTTCATAACCATTAAGTTCATTAATGTCATAGTTCAAGTTTTCATTTTCAAAATTAATATAGGAATGTTATGACTTAAAAGCAAACCTGTTAACCTTCAAATTCACAAAACACAGATTTTTAGATAATGGGTACCTCGGAAACGTTTCTGAAATAGTAAAATTGTAGAGATTACTAGTCTAACATTCCAATTTATACACAATATAACTGGCCTGGAGAAGTTAAATGGCCTATCAAGACCTAGACCTCTCAAATCGCTTCAGATACAGAATAAGTGCCATGTCCACCAAGTTCCAGTTGATCCCAGCAGACCATATGCCATTCTTAATTAAGCAAATATTTAAATTTGATCAAATGTAATATTTATAAAGTGGGAAAAAATTTATTTTTCTCTGGGAAGATCTTGACGTATAAGAGAGGTGGACTGCCATTTGTGAGATATTTAGACAACACCTGCCTGAAAAGGACATGAACTAGGTAGCATCTTGTTTGCTATCACGTCAATGGTCCTCTCTCCAATTTATCTTAAATAAATCAATAAAGCCACATTCAAAGATGATGTTAAGTTTTAAAAACAATCCGGGTCTTCATTTATTTTGAAGTTGTCAGGACTGTCTCTAGAGGGCATTTTAAAAAAAGAAATTACACACGCACAAAGAACATTCTGAAAGTTTAATTTCTCCAGCCTTTGAATTACCCTCTTCTCCAAATACCCAAAATATCCAAAGCAATTAAGTACTAATTACACAATTTCTTTTCTTAAAATAAAAGGCTGACTTTGAGTCAGCGAACAAAACACATCTGAAACTAGTTAACATATTCTTCAGAATCACAGGAATGGGCATGAAGACTACCAAGAAAAGGTTTCAGGGCTTTGGGTTTGTTTTGTTTTATTAAAAGTTTTAAATTTTAAAAGTATAGTCATTCCCATAAAAGTCATGCAGAACTCCAGTTCACAACATCTGAAAATAGAAAGTCACATTCTGACATGTCTTTTATCTATGAATTTGTAAAAAGTTTTCTAAAATGCTGATTAAAATACACTGTATGGTAAGAATATTCTTAACACCTAGTGCATCTTTACTAAATTGGGGGAGGGCAAAAAAGACATGTATCAATATATATTAAAACTTTAGTATATCTTTTGTACTCTAGTAACTAATTTTGTTTTACTGTGTTTTTTTTTTTTTCAAAACACTGTATCATTAAATATTTGGAGTTATGACCTTTGTTATCTGTATTTTTATGTTCTCTAAGAGTAAGTTTCACAGCCTTTTGTATACAATTTAAGAAGTTTGTAAGGTTTCAGTAACAGATATTATACGCTATGCAAACCATGTGCAAAGTTACACAGAACAGACATGCATTTAATGGAGAGACCAATAGCACAGATAAATGAAATCTTTAGAGAACTCCAAACTTCATTATAGTTGTCAGTTTCAACCTCTTCCCCCAAAGCCTCTTATCAAAGCCACTAATAAGGAATACAACTGACTGCTCTGACCTTGTCCTTTGCTTATGTCTTTAGGGGAAAATACTACTAGTGAAAACTGAAATGCCTTAAAAATAGGAAACAAATGGGACGTCAAGAAGCTGGGACAGTGTAGAGAGGCTAGGTAACCAACTGGTAGCTGTGGAGAGGCACAAGACACGAATATCAGCAAATAAAGTAGAACTCTTCTATATTTTATACCAGATCATGCTAAATCCTTTTCGTTGTAGATGAAGGGACAAATCAACATGGTAGAATAAAAAGATACAGGACAAGTTGTTGGGAGGGTAGTAGCAAGGTCAAAAGACAATTTGTTTGATCATGACAAGGGAAATGGACAGTCACTAGAGCCCTTTCCAATTCCAAGATTCAGAGGGAAGGTTGAATGAGCTTTTGTCTGCCCTGGTTCCTTTAGCTGTAGTCACTGATGTCAGACTCTCTTGCTGGGCTAGCTCCATCTGTCACTGAACCAGTCTCAATGGAGGGAGGCACACTAGCAGTTCTGAGACATAAAAAGGATCTCCTACATAGGCAGATGTGCGCATGGGTGAGTGTGAGCGAGTGCACACACGCACAGGACCAAAGGTGTCAATTCAGCAATCACAGTAACCTGTCTGACCCCCAGTGGGTTTTGGTTGTGGGGAGTAAAACCCTAGCCTGTAGCTAATTCTCTGCAGGGAGAGGGAGGTTTTTGATCTTGCTGTCCAGTATTGTATGTCATCCTATCTGGCATTGCTGCCCTATTCTCACAATGTGATTCTCATGAGTGGGCACTAATGTGACCCCAAATCACCCCACCATAGGACTGGACACAGACTAGCTGATCAGATTCCTTTCTGAGATTTTTTTAGTTTTGAAGACAGGGTCTCACTCTATTGCCCAGGCTAAAGTACAGAGGTGCCATCATGGGTCACTGCAACCTTGACCTCCCAGGCTTAAGCAATCCTCCCATCTCAGCCTCCCCAGTAGCTGCACCACTACACCTGGCTGTTTTTTATTTGTTGTAGAGTGGGGGTAGGGGGTCTCACGATGTTGCCCAGAATGGTCGCAAACTCCTGGGCTCAAGCAATCCTCCCACCTCAGCCTCCCAAAGTGCTGAGATTATTGGTGTGAGCCACTGCACCTGGCCCTTTCTGAAATTTCTTATGTGGCAAATGAGAATCACTAACTTGGTTCTGGGATCACAAACTCTAAGGATTAAACCAACTAGCAATCACCAGCAATCATCTTTGTGACCTGACAATAAAGCCAACACAGAAAAGAGCAGAACCCAAGAAGGAGAGAAGACATTAATGACGTTGTTTTGCCTTCTGGATTCTACTAAGAGACACACCAGAAGCAAATCTCTCCTTTGGACTTCCCCGTGTATATTTAAATCAATAAATTCTCCTTTTGTGTGTGTATAATCTGGTTTGATTGCATTTCTGCCACTTACAACCAAAATAGTTCCAATAAATGATTAGTGACCCAAAAGCAGATGATCCATGGACATGAGCTAACTAGCAAGAGCAGTGGTGAGGGAGGGCCAGGAGCAGGGAGCACACCTTCATAAGTGGTAGCGACAACCCTTCTTCGCAATTCCAGGGAGCTGAATCTCCAACTCAGCCAATAAGAAAACAAAGTTCCAGGAAGTATTTCATCTTCCAGCAGCCTATGTGTTTATGGTCCTTTTCTCAGTCCCAGGGAGAAGCGTGCATGAGCACAGTCAATAAGGGGAAGAGTAAGAAAGTCTCTCACCATGACACTCTCTTCAGAAAGAGAACAGGGTCGAAATTCCCCACCTCCCACCCCCAATTTCATGTTCCTGTTACTCTAAAAACGGCATCATATTTTCAACCTTCTGATAGACAGGAATTTAAATGGTGGATTCCTTAGGAAATACCCGACTATCTCCGTTCCCTTCAGCCTACATAATTTTATGTTTTATTTCTGGTCTCTTACTCTCTGCTGCTGACATCTGCGCATACACACAGTCTTGGTATTCCAAATCTCATCTGCTCCTGCTGCCTGTCCTTCACCTGAAGTTATAATCCCCTGTTTGTCACAACATAATCACCTACCCAGCAGAGTATTGTTGCTTCAGGTGAGGAATAAAGCAGCAGGGGCAGATGAACTCTTAGAAACAAAGATCCTAATTTCCTACAGCAGGGGCATTGTTCACTAAGTCTATTTGGCTTTACAGATTATAGTCTCTCAGAATCCCACAGTTATACATGAATGCAACACAAGCACCCCTGTAAAATTTGCTGGTTTGTCCAAACATGGGGGCAAGGGTGAGGCAGGGACACAGCCAATGCCTCTCAGGTGTCACTCAAAATAATTGTTAGCGTCTACTAACACAGAAACACTCACTGGAAAGAATAAAATATCTCCAGAGCCATCCTTATTAGGCCAAACTTAACAAGAATTTGCACCAGACGGTGGCTGTGGCAGTCACTAATGAAAGTTCATCCAACCTGGAGATAGATATGCCAGACCATAAAAGATGGGTGGTTTATCTTCAGTCTTTGGTATGAGCACTTTCATATTTTACCTAACAGGGCAAACTGCCTCATCTTCGCATTGTCACTATTTTCTTTTCCTTTTTTGCCTTTTTGTCCAAAGCTCTTAAAAAAAAAAAAAAGAATCAAACCAAAACTGAAACCAAACAAAACAAAAAAGAAAAAAAGAGAGGGTATAACACAGCAAAATATGGTCTCATTAATCCCTTGAGAGAGATACAAGTTAACACATCTCTGCCAGTAGATAAAATACATTTTCTATTTTGTCAATACTAGACATGAAGCAAACCCTTAGTAGAAGTAATAGGATGATCACAATGCTTATTGTTCAATTTAAAGTTGAAGAGTTTTTTGTGCAGCCAAGCCTAGGAGTGGGCAGCAAGTTCTTCATCTCTTTTGAGATTTTAAATGCTGATTATCTATCTGTCTATCTATCTATCTGCCTGTCTAAATTAGAGACAGGGTCTTACTCTGTTATCTGTCTGTCTGTCTACCTATCTGTCTATCTATCTGTCTGTCTATCTAAACCAGAGACAGGGTCTCACTCTGTTACCCAAGCTGGAGTGCAGTGGAATGACCACAGTACACTGTAATCTTGAACTCCTGGGCTTAAGTAATCCTCCCACTTTGGCCTCCCAAGTAGCTGGGAACAGGTGCCTGCCACCACACCGGTTAATTTTTTGAAACATTTTGTGTAGAGACAAGATCTCCCTATGGTGCTCAGGCTGTTCTTGAATCCTGGCCTCATGTGATCCTCCTGCCTCAGCCTCCCAAAGTGCTGAGATAACGGCCAAGAATTATTAATTCTAAATTACTTATCCTTGGAAAGAACTACTGAAATGTACTGAAACTTATCTTCAGTTTTCCCAGAAGGCTCCATGTTTGCATCAACTTAAAAGAAAAAGTTTCTTTAAAATTCTTACTGGTGTCTGCCCACAGCAAGTACTTAAAAGAGTAGTTAGCTACTGGCAAGAGAAGCAACCTTATGAGGTCAACCAGCCATCCTAGAAATACACTGTGGCAGGAAGATCCCAGTGAGAAAGAACAAATGATTAAGTAAAATTCCATCACTATTTCAGGAAAAAGCAGCTCATGAGGCAGCATCATTTTCTTCATTTGTAGAGGGTAGTGACTGATAATGCTGTAATTTGTACCTGTCTTTGAAAGGTTTAATGAAAGCAGTATAACAGCCTTGAGGATTTATTTTCATTATCGAGACAATCATGTGGATACCTACTAAGTGAGATGCATTCTCACTGGATCAGAGAGAAAACTGCATTCTCATTGGATCACACAGTATTTGGCTATGAGCATTGGGGGTGGAGCACAGAGTACTTATTATCAATCACTGCATACTAACTAGTGTAGTTCCTGGCATGCAGAGAACACACCAAAAGTTAATTGAAAAGAATGAATAAATAATGAAGGGAAGAATTACATGGACTCTCTGAAATTGCTAGAAATTATCTGTGTTCATTTGTAGCTTGTCTCCCTACTGGACCATAACCCCATGAAAGAAGACACTTCATCTGACTTATCTGGTGTCTAAAACATTATCCAACTTAGTAACTTATTTTTGAAATAAATGAATATGTGCATGAAAAATATTTTTTAGTTAGAGAAATGAAAGTCATTTATTCAACTTTGACCTGTCTTAATATAATGTACTTATTGTGTGGAAGTACAAATTGGGTAAGTTTAAAAGACAGGATGAACTCATATCAGTACATTCAAATCTTCAATGATATGAACATATCTTTTTTCTTTCCTATAGTGCCTGGCTAGACCTTGTGCTGTACAATTGCGCAGGATGTAGTTACAAACCAAGGAAATTTAAGAAAGAATTAGGGTTAGAGAAAAAGAGATTTATTTTTCCCTTCCATTGGTAAGAGGTCAGATAAAATATACATTTTATAAAATAAATACAGAGCATAATGTGTGGAAAATTTTAAATGGGTAAAATATTTTAGGGGAAGTTATACTTCTTAAATTAACAAGGGTTAATATATTTTAAAAATGAGAATATTTGTCTTTTGAATGTAGTCCAAATTAGAAAACAACAGAGAGAGAGAGAGAGAGAGAGAGAGAGAAGAAAGGATATTTTACTTCTACTTAGCAAAGGATCAAAATAAATTAAACATGTTTACAGTGTCTCTGCAACAAAATTCAAGGTGTACACATGTAAACAAGAAACAATAAAATTAGTGCGCTATTTATTTACCAATATTTTTTCCATAGTTGGCATTAAAATGATCTATCTAAATTTACCTGGGATAATACTTTAAATCTAATTAATCTCTGTGAAGGGGTATTTATAAGGTAAAAGGGCAACAACCCCATTACAATATTCCATACAAAGCTTTCAATTTTCATGTTTCAACCACAAACATGTTAATTCAGTGCTACATTAAAACACAAAGAATTAACAACTTGTTTATATGCTGATGAGGAAATGCTTTAAAACAGGACTGAGGTTGCATAAACTTCCTATATCTCATTTATTTTTAAAGATCAATTAAATATCCTCTTTGAGTATGCTTCCGTAAAATAACTACCTCTAGATTCTAGAACACAGAGAAACAGATGAGCCCCATCAATTTCAATTTTAAGACTCCCTTCTGTACTTGTTTGCAAGTAGAGATGACCCCTGGACCACATTTTTACACTGCTTTTGCCAGCCATGGTGAATCCAATCTGACACATTCAAGTTCAAGTAAGTTGAGGACTAGGACTAAGTTTAGCCCACATCTACAATCTTTGCTTTTTTTCCCAGCTGAGATCAGCTAGTTCTCAAGAAGGAAGCAGACAAAAGTTAGGCCAAAGAAGTGCGGCTGAAGACCTGACTGTCCATAGGCTGATGGTGCCCAGAGAGTGATGCCAAGCAGCTCTGAAAATGACGCTGCTTAGTTGGTGGCTTAAAACAAACAAACAAAAAAACAGACTTGGCCATGCCATATTGGTCACTATCAAGTAATCACTGTGATCATGTATTTCATAACACTACCAGAACTACCTGGTTCCAAAACATATCTCATAGTGCATCACAGTTCTTTCATTCCAACTGGTTCTGAACTATTACATATTTTCCTTTTGATTAGACTTTTAAAAGGTGATTTCTTCCAACTTACCCTCTTTCCATAGGCTGAACAATTCAACTGTCCCCATATGAAAAAATTTCCCGCTTCTACATACTGAAATTTAATTTAGTGACTTGAGAACACTTTTCTAATTAATCACCTTTCTTTAACCCTAACTAGAGGATATTTACGATATTTCCAAGCTTCAAACTAAAACAATCTTATAATACATTCAATTTTATTCCACAGTTTATTAATAAAAATATCAAACATTAAGATTTAGAATAGATTCTTTATAGGACTTCATTAAACATCTCTTCCTTACTTGAAATTTCTCTGCATTTGGTTTTCCTTGGCCAATTCTTGGCCCATTTTGGAACAAAACTTATGTAATCCAATGTTGTTCTATTTTTTGTGTATGTCCTAAAATAAACATTGTGCAGACTCTTCAATATCTACATAAAACAGATCTGTATAAAAATAAAATGACTTGTATGGAGCCTTTACAAATTATCACATTTAAAGTGGAGAAGAGAAATGAATTCATTGTAGAGTGCTTTATGGTTTCTGTGATCACTTATTATATGTCTAGTCCTTTCAGGCTTAATTTCTAATGCTTAAGGGATGTTGAAAGAAATAATAATTTGTAATACACAAACACATGAATACATGCGGGATTTTTAAAGAATCATAATAAATCCATGATGTCAATGAACGTTTGGCGTGAAAATAATAAAGGCTTAACATTTTGCTTTCAAGTAAAAGTACTATTTGGTTCCATATATGAGACAAATATACCCAACATGAATTTCTCTAACTGTTCTTTTTAATATATAAGACAGTTCGTAGACAGTATTTCTTTTGTTTCTTTTTCTCATAAGGCCTAGATTATGGTTAATATCTCATGATACCAAAAGTAATACTGCAACAGATATTAAAACATTTTTTCAGCCACTTATTCTATAAAATATTAATTGCAAGCCTGTGCATGTGCTGTATATATAGGAGATTAGGTAACTGAGTTCCTGCTCAGTTCCAAATCAATAAAAGATAATACGCACAGCATCAATCATCATTCACTTTTCCTTTAGTGGAAGATTTTTAAAACATATATTTAAGCACCCATGGAGACAACACAAGCTAGGCAAGATGTGAATAATACTTACCTAGGAAGGACAGGTTTTTCTCCAGAAGCATGTCTCTCAGCAGGACTTCATGCTCATGACCAATGGCACTGGGAAGTTTCAGTTAAGGGGTAACACAGGCAGAATTATACCAGCAGGGAAATGCTAATACCAGGCCTATACTTTGAGACGAAATGAAAAACTGAGGTGGTTTTAGTAGCCATTTTCACCCTTAGTCCACATCTTTGAGGAATGAAATTTCTACACACATCCCCTTATTTAAATAATTTGATAACATTTTTCTATAATTTTTTAAAACTTTTTTTTTCTAGAGACACGGTTTTGTTCTGTTGTCCAGGTTGGAGTACACTGGCACAAACATAGCTCACTATAACGTCCCAAGTAGCAGGGACTACAGAGGTGTACCAACATGTCTAGCTATTTTTTTTTTAAATGGGATTTCCCTATGTTGCCCTGGCTAGTCTCAAGCTCCTGGGCTGAAGTGATTATCCTGCCTCAGCCTCCCAAAGTGCTGGGATTACAGGTGTGAGTTACTGTGTTCTGCTCTTAATTTTTGTATATATATTTTGGCAAACAAAGATTTGCAAATGGATGTGCACCTTATTTTGAAAAGAAGGAGAGTCATTTTAAGTGTACTTTAATCTGTGTTAAAAATCTTTCAATTGGGCTGGGCAAGGTGGCTTGTGCCTATAACTCCTGCCACTCCAGAGGCTGAGGTGGAAGAATCACTTAAGGCCAGCTGGGCAAGGTAGCAAGACCCCCATCTCTTAAAAAAAATTATAAAGTTTTTAAAAATTAAAATCCCTCAACTCAACTTAGCACACATTTATTAAGCACTTACTAGGTACAGTAAAGAATACTAGCCAGCCTTTGCCCTAGAAGAATTCCTAATCTTAGAGAGTTCTGTAAATCTTCTGTGAATTCACATTTGTCATCAAGCTAACACTTAGAAACTTCTTTGTTTTGCTTCCAATCAACTGTTGTTGAACTTTTGCAAGTTACAAGCCAAACAAGTAACTTGTCAATATATGTAATCTGCAGGAAAGACATCTTAGTAAAGAGTTGAGGATTACGGTGTGGGTACAGGGGCTATTTCAAGAGTCTTCTTCTCGTATGTGTATGCGTACGCACGTATATGTACATAAATAGACATACATAAGAATATCTATTTTTCAGTGCTTACTATGTGTTAGGTACTACTGTGTTAAGTGCTTTTAAGTAGGTTATTTTATCTTCATAATTATAATACTTATTTTACAGATGAGGAAGTCGAGGCTTAGAAAGAAACCTGTACAGGGCTTACAGTTAATGAGTGGCAAAGAAGATAACAACAAAATATCTGCCAAGTCTATGTTTATGACCTCCATATAGTTTCTCAAAAAGTATTAAAATTATGTAATAATTGATAATAGCTAATATTTCTTAAATATCATGCATGAAGCCTTTGTGCTAAATACTTTTAGATACCATCTTACAATAGCCACATAAGTAGATACTCTCATTAGTTGCCCCCCTTTTTTTTTTTGAGATGCAGTCTTGGTCTTACCCAGGCTGCAGTGCAGTGGCACAATCTTGGCTCACTGCACCCTCTGCCTCCTGAGTTCAACCAATTCTTCCTTCGGCCTCAGCCTCTCAGGTAGCTAGGATTACAGGTGTCTGCCATCATGCCTGGCTAATTTTTGTGTTTTTAGTAGACACCAGGGTTTCACCATGTAGGCCAGGCTGGTCTCAAACTCCCAACCTCAAGTGACCTGTCCATCTAGCCTCCCAAAGCGCTGGGATTACAGGTGTGAGCCCTAACACCCAGCCTATCAGACACATTTTTACAATTAAGCAAAGTAAGGTTCGGTAAGGCTGGGGAATTTGCTGAAGGTCCCATGGCTGGTAAATAATGAAATTATGAGTGGAACATGGAAGTCTTGTGTATTTTCCAAACAGATGAGACTGCACAAAGTCTGAAAAGGATGCTATCCTAGTCTAATATTTCAAATGAGTCAAAAATATTTGGTAATAATTATGTGAATCATTACCTTCACTGTCCTTTTCACTGATAACATCAACTTGGTCACGTCACTCCTTGGCTTACTAGAGAAGGTGACTCTGATCATACACTATGTGAGTTCAACTTAAAACTTCTATGTTATTTGTAAAAATTAAAAAAAAATTCTAGAGAATTGTCTTGCATTTTTTTAAACACATACAGGTGACTATTGTTTAAATCTTAGAATTCAAGAGATGTGGCCATTTGTGTTTCAGCAAAACAAGCCCTAAGTCATCATTATTGCCTTTTCCGCCAGTCATCTCCTACCCTCCAACGCACGTGGCTGTGCTTTTAAAATTTCTAATGAGAAACAAAATAAGGGAAGCACATTTTTAAATCACAAAATTTCGCACATTTTCAGAGTCCATTGAAGACATCTGATGAATAACTCTCAATGGTCTCTCATTACTAGGGACATCCCACATTTTAGAACTAAATTATTTACTGCTATTCCACCTAAATGTGCTCTCATTTTTATTGTTGTAAATTATTTACATCTAAAATGTTGAATCATGAAACCGAGGTTTCTGATGGTACAGAAATGAAACCCGCAGCATTTGAAGCTTCCTGCATCATTATCTTTCCTTGCTTCACAGTTTATGCTTTCATCTAATAGCTGTGTCCTGGAGTCACACTTTGGAAAGTTGAGGTGGCTCATTTCTCACATTTTTTCCTTGGTCAGTATGAATTGTGGTGAGAAAGGTGTAGGTAGGCACGGCTGCATAGGGAGAAATATAGTAGATGTTTTTTAAAAAAGAGAAAGCACAATGATGATGTATATGCACTTTGCTAACTGTGCTTTCTGTAGTGTCTTACTAGTAAAGGACCAATTTACTGCATTCTACTTACACAAATATAACGTTTTCATAATGCACTAAGAAGGTTTAGCACCTATCTTATTTACCGAATGTGTGTTTTCTTTCTCACAACATGATGTAATTTACTGAGAGTAAGCAATGTAAATATTACCAAATTATCAGAAAAACACACAAACAACACATTGACTCACATGGAAAACCAGTAAATTTTACTCCGTGTGAAATAAAATAATTATTGCTGATCAGTCTAGGAAACATCTATGCAAGTGTATTTAGACATTATATGAAACTGCTACTACTTCAATGCAAAGACAGACTCAGCTTCTCTGTAAACCTCCCAGCCTGTTTTATTTTGCATGATAAAAGCAATCACCAATTTGAAATTTTGGACAGATATGTTTCTTAATTATGCTTTGCTTGATATAAACATATATAAAATGCAAAGTCTAGAAAATAAAACTTATAAAATCTGTAGTTTTATTGGCAACAGACATAATGAAACTGCAAAAATTACAACCTACTCGGTGAATGTAATTTATAGACATATGCCATTATCTTTATCAGTTGAAATCATGTACTACATTAAATTCTACTGGCAATAACACAGCCAGAAAAGGAAAGTGAATGATGGCAAAAATGTAAGGAAAATACTCCAAACAGAATTTATAATCCTCTATAAGCAAAAATACTTAGGCTTTGTCTATAATAATACCTATTATTGATGTATGGCAGTGACCATGGGCAAAACTTGTAAATAACCTCACAAGCCATTTTCTCTGCCAGCCATACAGCAATCTAGTTTCCCGTAAGCATCTCAACTATTACTGAAAAATAGCCTCCTGGCATTTACAAAGCAGTTGACTTCATACTTTAGTCCATGCATACATAATTAGATAGTTATATTTAAAATCAATATGCAATCCTTCAAAAGACATTAGGCTTTTCAAACCTTAACTTTAAATTGATTTTTAACTATTTTATGTGCTTTAAAATTAACATGTAATTCAACCTCAGATACTCTGAGATGGTGTTAGTTGTTGTATGAATGTGCTAAACTTTATCAGTGTAGCAACATGATGTCGGCACTCCTACAATTTCTATCACTATCATTAATTTTATACTGAATACAGAAGTACAATTTCACTTTGATTTAATAAAAGGTGAGCTTGGGATAACACTGTGTTTTTACCAATTTAAGCTAGACTGGAGAAACAGACTTGGAGGATAAATACATAAAGGTCTGTATCTTCAATACTGAATATTCTTGTAAGAGGGCTCTGTTAAAAGATTGTTTATCAAAGATTAACTTTACTTATGTAAGCATGATTTTCTTATTAAAAATGTTACTGACTCTAAGCCTTTGTGAAATAAGATGGAATATAAACGCATACATGTACACAATTCGACTAGTAGGAGTTTCCAGCAAAAAGTCTCCTGACTGGTACCGAGTCACAACTGGTCACAGTGCCATCCACGCTAACAAAATCCATACCAGGAGGGACATGTTTATATTATTAAGAGAAGTAAAATTCATCGACTCAGAAATTATTCTCAAAAAAAGTACTCATTATTTACCATTTATATAGCACTTTTATTTGAGGATTATCAAAAAACTCTCTGTTGCCACAGTACTACTCAATTTATTGATTAATAACATCCTACTTCATGAAGTAGTTACTGTCCGCCCAATCCTGTTTTAAAAAGTAAACATTAACTCTTTAGTAATCTCCATGTCTTTAATGAAAAATGACTGGACATCTGTTTTCACAACCTTAAATTTAGGCCAGGAGGAAAAGTTACCTTGATTTCTCTAAAAATGGTTATTAGGAATCCAAATGCCAGCTCAGATTCTAATCAGCATTTAAGTAATAATAATCTATTGCCTTTAAAATGTGATGTCTCTGGAAGCATTTTAATAACAACCTCCTTTCACACCTAGCTCTAAATTTATTCGAGTAAATTCAACAAAATTTGGCTCACTTTAAATGGAAATTTGTTATATTTTTTAAAAATGTTCCCTGGGATGGTTAGATACATTCCAAGACATTACGTTACCTGCTTAATGACTGTATACCTTTAAACTCACTGAAAACCAAGCAGTTTCAAATAAGCATGCAAATATGTAACTGATGAACTGACATCTTCCTGTGGTCTATCTGATATTCCTTAAGCTGTAGAAAAGACTGGTCTGTAGTGACCCTACAGTTGATTGAATGTAAAATAGAAGAGTATGAAATGTGTTTTGTGAAGCAGAACTTTATGTCAGGTTAAAGCTAGACACATCTCCACCGAGTCTAAGCTCGTCAATTGTGCACCTAAAATTTTATGGGAAAGGATACTGCTTGATGCAGTCCACCAGTGGTCCATAACAGCAGTCGTTCACAATGCACTGCAGACAAATAAGAAAAGGGGTCTGGGGTGGGGTAACTACAAAAACTATTACAGTAAACAGTATCCTAAAAGCAGTAATTATTTTCCTCCCCCCACCACCCCCCAAAAAAGAAAGCTATCAAAAGGCTCTTCAGATTTAATCATAGAAAACAAAAATTGCATGCTTTTTATTCACTATAAAAGCAAGCTATTAAAAAGTGAAATGCTCTTCTCGCAAATATTGCATTGCCATTTATGGTGCACCCTGACCTCAGTGATAGTTTATGATGACAGTAATTAAATGAGGTTTAAAATCCTTTACTCTGCTAGGCAGATAACAGCATTGCCACTGAAAATAGACAGCTGTGATTAATACCTGATAGACCTGATTTGCTAGAACTCCATCTGGAATCTGAGAAGGGTCCCGTAGCATACTATTTATAACAGACTTGGAGGCTGTGGAAGAAAAGAGATGAACTGTTAGCAGATAGTCAACATACTTTTAATGTAACATGAGAAGTGACATATACCTACATATACACAAGCCATGAAAACAAAAATATGACTGGCACTAATCATTTTTTCCTTTTTCTATCATCTAACAGAAGCTTTTAATTAGACCATTTTGCCAAGTTTATAAGCCACAGTGCCAGATTTGACAATGACCTAATTTTTCCAAGGTAAATTAACAAGTATAGACCTAAAGCAGATGTCTCTTTTGTAGATAAATTAGCTTCGCAAAAGGCCATTTGGGGGAAAAATAAATCAGAAAAGAAAATATTTACCTTTTGCATGTAAGTATTTTATAACTAAGCATATGTATATGAAGACAGGTCAGATTCAAAGACTTCAATGATATCAGTGAAAATGACTTTCAGCCAAAAAAGAATCTTCTAATTTTAAACCTTTCTAAAATAATTCTCATCAATGGCCATAAAATTCTATCTCCGTTCCACAAGTGAGGAAAGTAGGTAAAACTGCCTGAATTGATAGAATATTAAATGAAGAAAATATATAGAGAGAGACACACACACAAATTTTCTACCCAAAATATACCTCAACCTGCAAATTAAGTTGAACTCGAAGGTAACTGCTATAGAAGAAGGGGGGCACTAAGGGAGGCATCTGATGAAGGTGACATCCTTTGAAAAGCAAGGTAAGAGATCTTGACCTCACTGCTCACTAAGCATGTGGCAGTGACAGTAGCCAGAATTCCTTTTAATGCACGGGAGAAGGGCAGGTCTCTAGGCTGAAGCTAAGTCAGGTGTTGCCTAGGAATCGATGCTTTCAAGGCCTCCAGTGGAATTATTCACCACAATTTAGCAAAATGGCTTATGGTCTGGTTCACGCAAGCACAAACTAAAATGCATACTGAATAAATATCAAATTAACAAAATATAGACCACAGATATACATCATTCAAGTTCTGAGACAATATGGGGTCCAACTTGTTTATTTTGTTTAAGAGTATGTTCTTTATCAAGCTCTATAAGAACACTGACACATAAGATAAATGTTAGTAAATACTGCAGAAATAAATAAGGAAATTATATCTTATTCACATAAGAATAGTATTGGGTCTGCAAAGAAAAAATGAAGTACAATTATTTTAATTACTGCCCACTCTTAGTCATATAACTGCACACTTATAGCAACGCTACGTACTTAGCCATTTATGAACATGTTTGCACTGCAGGTGAAAAGGCCATATGGAATCTCCAAAAGAGTATCATCCAGCTATCCTATCCAGCCCTGTCTCTACAACTAGCTCTGCAACCTTGGCAAGTTACATAGTTTCCCATGTTCAAAGCCCATCGCTATCTGTAGAAAGTGAAAATATTATTTAAGCTGACTATTTAAATAAAGTGTTCTTGCGTGGTCTCTAGGGGAAACAGCTACAGCAGTATTTTGCTAAGTTTAAGTAATAGTAAGAATCAAATTAGACCTAGGCATTTACTTCATATAAACCATAGGGTTGGACTCAATTATTTCTGAAAGCAATTGCCATTGATTAAGTGGTACAAATATTGGGAACAAGAAGCAGGGAATCATCGTCTTATAAAAGAAAAGATTACAGCAGCAATAGTATTAAAAATCATATGCCTGGTAAATTTGGTTTTCCCAACCTAATTCTAAGGCCTGGCCAGTCAGAGGGGACCAAAGCAGTGTCCACACCTTTTATCACCTTCTCTGAGGAAACTCTCTCTGGCCTGCCACTCGAGTCACCACATGGTAATGGCAGACACATTCTTTTATGTTGCCCATAATGCCAGCAGAGGCTCAAGGAAATAGCAGCACCTTATCTGTACGGACCCGGTCATGGTAAATGCCAACCCTCATACCCATATGAAGAAGAGCTCACTAATATGTAAGTGGCCATGACTAAAAATGCTGTCCTATAAAAATTACAGACCTCATACCAAACTATATGCAAGCACACTGCTAAAATCATAAAACAACAACTCTTTTTTAAAAAAGGAAAAAGGACAATACTCTGCGACATAAGAAAAGTAGGTCATTTATTTTCAGCCAAAAAAGGGAAATATCAAAAGAAAAAAGAAACTGATGACATAATTTTCCTCAAAATATAAATTTTAGAACAGTGGTATACTTATCAGGATTAAGAATCATAGGCATAAACTTTTTTTAAAAAAAAGTTTGAATATGTTGAATAAATCCTATTCAAATGAAAGGAAACTTGCCAGATGAAATCAGTTGTTTTAAATGGAATAAAAGTAAAAAGTATACAGAGTCCACATTCATTTTAACTTCAACAAAATGTCTTTTCTTCCAACCCACCATTTTTTTTTTTTAGAGCGAGACAGAATGTTCTTCTAGGAAGTCACTGCCTGTGCTGCAGACCCGGGATGTATCTGCCAAACACACAGCTCTTTCCATTCAGGCTTCATGAAAGTGTGCTGGTGTTTCAAATCAAGTCAGAGAGTATAAACCCACTTCTACACACATATTTTGAAGCTTAGGAACTGCCCTCTCACAGAAAAGAATAGTAACATCAACCAGGTAAGTAAATGTGATTTGACAACCTTGCCATAGCCAGGACTAAGATGCCTCAAGAAAGCTTGTGTCTTTTATGGAAGCTGTTCCTAGACCAGCTCTGGCCAATTTGTATCTGGCTTTTTTGACCGCACATGCACAGGATTCCTGTTCTCCTCAACCTTTGCGAGAGGCATTCATTCTGTTGATTTCACAGTTTGCCTCTGCCACTTCAGGATTACAATGGACAGGATTATAATTTTCTACAAAGCATGTACAAAGCAGGAATGTATGAGTCACTTGGAGCTAGAGTCACAAGAAAAGGAGACACTTGGTACCTGTTAAAGCATGCTATAGCAGACAGGGAATAGGCAATGCCTGGACTAAGGCATACCGCCTAAGATTATGATCTTTTCATTGTGAAGTATTTGTAACATAAAGAACTAATATGAAAAACATGTATGCACTCACTACCCTGACCTAACTTCTAAATCTGCAATAAATTTTAGTCCCATATTAATTTGTATAAGTGTTTTTTTTTTTTTTTTTTTTTAAGTGTCTCAGTCTTGCTAGAGGTTAGTTTTAGTAGTGTTCTCATGAGATCAAACATTGGCTCTGTCAATCCTCTTTACTGGACCTTTTCTTCTAATTTCACTTAATTTATCCTTTTTCATCATTATTTTCTGGTTCCCACTTTGAGTTTGCTACATTAATTATTTTACTATCTTTATGAAATTCATTTTCAATTTTTTATTTTAAAATACACTTTTCAAGGCTATAATCATTCCTCTAAAATTTTGCTTCAGCTACATGCTAGAATTTTGTTGTCATTTATTTATAGTTTGTAGTTTCCATTATTTCATCTTTGATCCATAAATTATTTAAAAACATGGATTTCTGCTGTTTCTAATTTATGATGTTTATACTAATATGGGCTGTTTTACTTTCTTTGTGTTTTTATATGTAATCAATTTTTGTTAATGTTTTATACGTCTTCAAAAAATTGAAGTTCCTAGTTTTGAGCTGCAAGGTTTAGATATGTCAGTAGGTTGTTTTTAATTGTATTATCCAAATCTTCTGTATCTTTTTTTTTCAACTACATATTAAATAATCATCTACTACTACTGCAGAGGTGTCAGTTTCTCCTTATAATTCTGCCAATGTTTGCTTTCCGTATTTGGAGACAACACTATTGGGTGCCTGCACTCTCATTTGTTATACACAGACTTCGTGGTAAGTGTGTCTTTTGGTAAAGTCATGACTTCTTTTAACTCTAATAAAGGTTTTCTCTTAAGTTTAATGTTATCTAGTAATAATATTTCTGCAACACTTTTCTTTTGGATAGAATCTGCCTCACGTATCTGGTGTCCCATTTCTTTTTGTTATTAGTTTTTTTTAAATTTTCTAATATTAATTTTTATTGTACTAATTTCCCCATTTCTTTACTTTGAACTCTATTGCGTCATTATGTCTTAGGAATGATTCATAGATAGTATTTTGTTAGATTTTCTAAAATCAAATTTGAATCTATGCTTTTTTAAAAATGTAAATTTAACCTGATTACATTCATTACAATTGATACATTCAGACTTATTTTTACTTTCTTATTTTCTGTGTTCTGCTAATCTTTCTCTTTCCTTCTCTTTTTTCCCAACCTGCTAGTTAATTAAGTTTTCTTTATTCTTTTACCCTTATTCTCTTGGAAATAATACATCCTATATTGATCCCTCCCTCCTTTCCTTCTTTCTTCCCTTCCTCCCTTCCTTTTTCTCTCTCCCTCCCTTCCACCCTCCTTTCCTTCCTTCTTGTTTTTTTTTTTTTTCAGTAGAGATGAGGTTTCACCATGTTGCCCAGGCTGGTCTCAAACTCCTGGGCTCAAGCAATTTACCCACCTCAGCCTCCCAAAGTGCTGAAATTACAAGCATGAGCCTCTATGCCCAGCCTCTACAATGACTTCTTTAGTTGTTCTCTCAAAAAAATGTTTAAACTGAATCAGTATCTAATCTTTATCAGTAACATATTTGTTGTTTTACATATAAATAACTTGAAACACATTCACTCCAACCAGGAAGCCTCCCTCTAATACATCATTCAGCTAATGAGCTTCTCAATGACTATTACTTCATTTCCATATATATATATTTTTAAAGTCTATCTGCTCTTTTTTTTACACACTATCAGCTTCCATATTATTGTGTCTGTTATTTTTTTTTAACAATCTTGTTTGTAACACAATTTCCCAATTAGTCTCTGTAACGTTAAATTTTATGTGTAAACTTGACTGGGCCATGGGGTGCCCAGATATTTGGTCAAACATTCTTTTTTTTTTTTTTTTGGAGGGTCTTGCTCTGTTGCCCAGGATGGAGTGCAGTGGTGTGATCTCAATTCACTGCAGCCTCAACCTCCTAGGCTCAATATATCTCTGGTAGCTGGGACTACAAGTGCATGCCACCAAACCCAGCTAATTTTTGTAATTTTTTTGTAGAGACAAGGTTTTTCTATGTGGCCTTAAACTCTTAGGCTCAAGCATTTCACCTGCCTCTGCTTCCCAAAGTGTTGAAATTACAGGTGTGTGTGACCGCACCTGGCCCAAACATTATTTGGAGTGTGTTTGTGAGGGTATTTCTGGATGACATTAAAATATGAATGTAAACTGGGTAAAACAAATTGTCCTCCCTAATGTGTGTGGGCCTCATGCAATCCATTGAAGGGCTGACTACAACAAAAAGACTGAGTGAGGGAGAATTCCTTCTGCATTTGAGCTGAAACATTAGTTTGTTTCCTGTCTGTGAAACACTGGCACTTCCTGGGTCTCAAGCTCATTGGCCTTCAGTATGGAACTACAACCAGTGGCTCTTCTAGTTGTCAGCCCTTTAGCCTGCAACTGGGACAACACTATCAGCTGTCTTGGGTCTGCCAACTGTAACTCTTGAGGTTTACCAGCCTCTATAATTGTAAAAAACAATTACACACAGACACACACACATCTCCCTCCTATTGGTTCTGTTTCTCTGGAGAACTCTAAGAGTTGTTTTCCATTTTTTTAAAACACTCAATGTTTATTTAAATTTATCAATACATTTGCCATATTTTCTTTTTAGCATTGTTTCTTGAGTCCCATTCTCTGCTTTTGGGTTCAATATCCTTATTAATGAAGCATTTAATTTATTAGTTCTTTCTTTCAGCTGAAATCCCTGAGAAGTAAAAATGTTTTAGTCTTGCCTTATCTGAAAACATCTGTACTTAGTTCTCACTCATGAATAATAATATGACATGGTGTACAATTATAGGCTAAGTGTCATTTTAATTCAACTCTTTGGAGATTCTACTGTCTCTTGGGATCTATCACTACTTATAAGAACTCTAATGTCAGTCTAACACTAATCCCTATATATGTAATTTGTCTTTTTATCTCTGATTACTATTAATATTTTATTTGACATTCAACGGTTTCATCACCATATGCCTAGGTGTGGCTATTTGTATTTAGCCTGCTTGGAATTAGCAGTTTCATGAAGCTAAAAATATATGCCTTTAACCAAATTGAAAAATTCTAAGTCGTTATAGCTTTGGCCTCTATTCTGTCCTCTGAAACTCATATTAGACATCTGTTAGAGGATCTTATTCTATCCTCTACGTCTCCTACGCTCATAAAGTGTTTGTATTTTCCCTCTCTTCATCCTTGTCATATTAGAACTGCTTTCATTAGAGTCACCCTAGAATTCACTAAATTTTCTTCTAATTCTTATTTTCTCCTAATCTTTTTAATATATCACTCAGCTAATGAGCTTCTCAATGACTATCATTTCATTTCTAGATTTTATTTTTTAAAAATTTATCTACTTTCTTATGAAATTCTATTATTTTTTTCAGTTACAGTCTATTTACTCAGTTTATATATATGCAAATATATAAAATGTTTAGATTTATTTTATACTTTATATACTTTGTCTTACAGATTCAGTTTACAATGTATTCATTTCCTTATCTCCAGTCCATGATGCTCTATTTTCCTCTCTTTTTCTCTCTCTATCCATTTCTCCATGGTAACTGGTTTCCTCCATTGGCTTGTAAATTTTTACTGGGAGCTTATTTTCAGCAAGAATTGTTTGACCTGCACTGTAGAATTAACCATGACAGTGTAGTTTCATGTTTAGTTTTGCAAAGACCAGCTTTATTGTTAATTTCTTTGCTTGGCCTTTCTGCAGCAAACATGAGCATAAATCTAGACCCACATTCACAAACAGTGCTGATTTATTTCTGTTTCTTCTCTCAATACTCCACAACCCAAAGCCGTATCCATCAAGCAAGCTGACCTGCCATTTTCTCCAAGAAAGTAGAGTTTTTCTAGTCCTTTTTGTATGGTTTGAGCTATGCATGGAAGCGCAATTCCAGCCCTTAGTTGCATATCTTTCCCTCTGGGGAGTTCAAAACCCAAGCCCAGCTCCTCGTGTCTATATCTAAAGTGAGTAATTTCTGTCCATCACTCTGAATGTAGGTTCTCTCTCCATTTCTGATGCCTGAAGATTTTACTTCTTTTGTTTACACTTGGTTACATATTTTTTCAAGTTTTTAAAATTTTATCTATCATTTCTATCTTTTTCATGGAAACACGGCCCATCAACAAAAGCTCGCTCTGCCACATTATTGACATTTTTGAAGACGCTTTAGTAATAAGTTCAGGGGAATACCTATTTACTTTTTTGTTTGTTAACTTTTTTTGGAGCCAGAGTTACAAAGCTATAGTTAAAAAGATCCTTCCAAGAAGTTGGACTCCCAAACAATGGGGAGAAGGATAGGTGACAGGCATACGGATAGGATGGGGAGTAAAATAACATAAACTACCTCTAACGACCTCCCTACTGTATGGCATGTGGGAGGCCAGGGGAAAGGGAAAATGGTCATTGGTGGCTACAAAATACTTTGTTATCCCGATTCCTCCAATGGTTGCCATGATGTCTCAGGCTAGAGCACTGTGCTAATCACTAAGCTTGGGAAAGGAGACAACTTGTTTCTGTGCGTGTGAGAATCAGTTCCATCCGATTTTCAAATGTAACTCTCTGTTTTTGGGGAAGAGTGCTTTAAACAATTTCTCACCATACTAATTATTTGGCAATTTGGCCTTGGCTCAGTGGAGACAATTTGCTCTTCCTGTGATCTCCACTGGGTTGCATCACCTGGGTGCCGAAGGATTCACTTTGACAGCAACTCACTTGCATGTCTGCCATATGGGTGAGGAGCCCTGGCTTCCTGACACATGGCAAGACTTCTCTAAGGTCTGTTTGGGCTTCTCCTTGAAAACGTGGGTGGGTTCCAAGAGCAAGCATCCCAAAATAATGATGCAGAAGTTAAACGCCTCTTATGATCTAGCCTTGAAAGTCATATAACAAGACCACTATTTTTATTTACATCTTTCTCAAAAGAAGAAAAATACACCATCCTTAAAAAGATAAACTAGGAAAGATACGCAGAATAATACTTTCAGACAGAGAGGCAGTGAGGATAAGCAGTTATGAGCAGAGTGCAGAATCAGACAGACTTGGTTTGACGACTGGCTCTTCTACCTACTGGTCATGTTATCTTAACAAGTCAATGTTGACACCTCTTGGTTTCTTTGTTTGTAAAAGAGAATAACATTGGTGCTTACTTTGCAGGGCTGTTGTGAAGATGAAATAAAATAATACACTGTTATGTACTGGGCTGTTTGAGACTTGGGTTGTTATAGCCGAGTTCACGAGATTCTATAAAGTCGGGGCCCTGTTCTTATCAAGTATATACTGCCACAGCCTTGAGATACAGCCACAAGTCACTCTATTCAACAGGCTAAATTTGGCAATGCCAGATTGATTCTCCCATCTTACATACCCACTCCCCACCCCAGCCCATACACACATACACTCTTTTGTGGCACTCAATCCACTACTAAAACTGTGCTTGAGAAAGAACTAGGTAGAAGACCTTTCTACTTCTGTATTAGGTGAATGTGTTGTCACTCTTGGATAGTTTGTTATTTAAGTCTTGTCTATAACTACATAATAGAAGAATTTTCCCCTGGCTAAGGGCATTTCAAGCATTAGCAACCAGGCAAATGAAGACCTTCCCAAGAGTAACTAATGTATCACATCCATTTTTATAGCTCTTGCGTTCCTTAGCATCAGGTCAGAGAATCAGCCAACTACTGCTAGAAGAAACTAAGGCAAACAAGCAGGCGAATCATCTGTGTTCTTAAGACCCTGAAAGTCCTGCCTACGGCAAAGAAATGCCTTTTGATTAGGCTGCACTTGAACTGAAACGAAAATAAGACTGTATATAGTTGGAATCCCTAATCTAAGGTCTCAAATCGGTTTCAGCAAGAGAGAGGAACCAGTATGGACTGACTGTGTCCTGGATGGCAGCAGTTAGAGAAGAAAGGATGTGTGAAGGAAGGACAAACATAGGGATAAAGATGAAAAGGTCAATTCATGCACAGTCAGAGCTGTGGTGTGAGGGCCTAGTTCTCTCCCCACTTAAAAAACATGCACATGGGGTCTCTGCAATTGAACAGCTGAATGGATATAGAAAGTGCTGCTGGCAATATTCCCAAGGTACACCAGGAGCTCTGCCTCTTCATGTGGCTGCTCCAGGGGCTGAGCTCCAAGACAGCAAAGCCTAAATACCAATTAGTATTTCATCTTTTCTTCCAATGCTGGTTTAAGGCCTTTGGATACATGGTCATTAAGGTCCCAAGCTACATCTCCACAGGGATTGACCTACCAGTGTCTTTCCTGTACAGTATCAGTATTGCCAGTGGCCTACAGGTGCCCACTTGCCCTTGCAGCTGCAACTACTCCTCAAGAAGAATTCTAAGCACTAGCCCACTGGCTCTCCCACTGCATAAAAGTGAAATCTAAAGCAGTTTGATCCCATTTGACAATCTGAATTAAGAAAGATCTTTTAACATTAGGGAATCCTATAGGGACAAATTAAATTCTTCTCTGTAACTAGCACATAATCGTGTAAGAAATAACTTAGACTAGAGCTATCAAATATAGAAGTATTACGCAAGGACAAGAGGAAGATTGTCTCCAAAGCACGAGTGTTTTTCAGACCGATTGGAACCTTGTCTCAGGCAACTTGCAGACTTATAGCCACTATACGCCATCTACCCTTATGCAACAAACATACATTCAACAAATATTGATTAAGCACCTGGTTAATGCCATGAATATACTTAATTCTTCTCCACACTCACACACACATTTTCCAAATCTGGAATTTTTTTTTCCTGTCTTTCCTTTGGCTAA